>PVJL010000468.1:148533-412182 GCA_004026885.1 Lyroderma lyra | reverse complement strand
ATGTGACTTCTCTTTCCATCACCTTATATTTAGCTTCCCCCCCTCCTCTCCCACCCCCTCCCCTTTCTCCCCTCCCTAACCCACTCGTCCCCAAATAAACATTAAACTATTGATTGTGTCCATGGGTTATTTGTTTGTTCATTTCTTTTTTTCTTTGCTTTCAGTTTTATATTCCGCATATGAGTGAAATCATGCAGTTATTTGTTTTTTCTGTCTGGCTTATTTCACTTAGCATGATGATCTCCAGGTCCATCCATTTTGTTGCAAATGGCAATATTTCATCTTTTCTTCTAGCTGAGTAATATTCCATTGTGTATATGTACCACAGCTTCTTTATCCAGTCATCTGTCGCAGGGACCTGCTAAATTCTAATATATCTAGTCTGTTGTGATTTGCTGTCAGTTTCAGGTGTACAACATAATTATTCTATATTTGTATACATTGTGAAATGATCACCACAATAATTTAGTTAACATTCATCACCACACATAGTTACAAAGTATTTTTTTCTTGAGATGCTTAGTTTGACTATTTTATGCAAGCTTTCAAACTCTTACAAGATTCTGTATGTTCTGTTTGGAATATTTACATATTAGGCATAGGATGTTTGCATATTAATAATATTCCATCCTGTCCATGGCTCCTCAATTTACTCTTTCAGGCCACCTCTTCTTTTGAGGAAAAAGACTCCCTAAATCCTGGGGACTGGGAAAAAAGCATTACATTTCACACCAAAAAGAGGGCCTCCCCCCCTTTTCAGGATTTGACAGACGATTTCTGGTGGAAGCTGGACACTGAGGAGGGAAGATATAAATAAAGTTGGAGAACAGGTTTGGTGAGTGAGAAGAGTTTATAGTCAGAGAAGGGACATATGTGATAGACTACTTTCTAGACCTGATTTTGCATTTGTGGACCTCATCTCCACCCTCCCTTCTTTTAGTATCTGTCCCTTTCAGACTTCAAGTTCTTCCATCCTCCTGTATCAGAGCCCTAGGCCTCCAGCGTTAGTGTCCTGCCAATACAAAGCATATGAACGCACTTCTGTCCTCTCATGTAGAGAATCCACATGAGTGAGGACAGGAGTTCCAGACCACATAGTTCTCAGCAGAAGCCCTGGTGAGGTACAAGTGTGTGTGGCGGGCATTAGAGACTTTTCTCCTGTACCCCATGCACATTGCTGGAGATGAACTTCGAAAACAGCAGTCACTGAAAGACACATAACATTCCCAGTGTCCCTGCCAGGCCCTTCGATGCTCCCTTCTCCTATTCTCAGTACCCCCACCCCCACCCCTCCAACCCCCCATTGGAAGAAAGGGGCTGTGCCTCAGTTTCCCCCACCAGTTGCAGGGACACATGACACTACCTCCTTAGACAGGCACATTGGCTAGGTCCCTGACTGGTTCCCCCAGGATCTCACCTGAGCTTTCTCCTGGTCCCACCCTTACCCTTCTTGGGAAACCATGAGGCAGGGAGGCCATTAAATCTCTAAGGACCTGTGGAAGGGAGTCAGGGGCTATGAACATGTCTTGAGGGCATGAGTAGGGAGCAGAGAGACAGGGTCTTAAAGTATGCAGTCCTGGGAAACCTGAAAGGAAACAAGAACTGAAGCCTTACATTACGAACCAACAAGAGGACCCCTCCTTTTCAGGAAGCTGGACATTGAGGTAGGCAGAGTATTTTGGACAGAGTTTGTCCTGTGCTTAGTTGGGTCCTATTATTTAAAAGTTTGCTTAATTAAACTTTTAAAAGGTGGTAAATCTGTTTTCATTCCTCTCAGGCATTATCTGTTAAAGTTGAACTGGGCTTAGCTAACTGTTTCTTTAGGGGTAATTTGAAGTTAAAAACTTTAAATAGGCTGGCCTATTTATCATATTCTCCACTACCTCTTATTTCTGCTAGTTCCCCTTTGACATTTATCTACTAATGTACTCTTGCCCATGGTACATACCGTGGTTGACAAAGCCAAGAGGTTGGGATTGTTTAGGCTTTGGGAATGTGATAAATAAAATTTTCTCCTTTTTCTTTCACTTTTTACTTGCAAGCAAGTGGTTGCCCTATGTTTATTTGACTCCTTTGAAGGTTTAGAGTTAAGTGGTCAGTGGTTAGTGAGTCTCTTTGGGGCTGACCTGACGATCTCTCAGAACTTCTTCCTTTTGTAATCAATGTTATCCTTGGTCCACTGGGTATATGCTGAAATCCACATTGGTTGATTTTTCTATATTGGTTGTGGCACCCAAGCTTTCAAACTTCTGTGTTATTTTTGTTCCTGTGCTTACCCTTGTGAAATGGAACATTGTGTTTGACAAAGGATTATTTGAACATTTCTCTCTTTTACCCACTATTTTGCAAAGCCTGAACTGGTGCCGCATATAATTCAATAAGATGGCAGTAGTTTTACTTTAATAAAAATTCTCCTCTTTTCTCCCTTAGTGTATTTGCAGTGAAGTTGACTTTAAGTAAGTTGAGCATTTGTACATTTGGAAGACGCATCAGCCTGCAGCAGCTTCAAGATTATTTCAAAGCTCTCAGTTGGTTAGAATTTTAGAACTGCTTAGGTATACCTCTCATTTAAAGTACTACTGTCTTTCTTTTATAAGAGAACTGACCCCATCTAAAATTAATTGTGTAAAATTGGTCCTGATATGGTCCTAATATTAGGTTTGGCTGGCTTTGTAATATGAGTGGTAATACATGTGGAGGATTGGTAGAAAAAGCTAGCAACTGTGGATTTCCTTCGGATTGTTGCATTTGATGGGACATTTTTTTATGTGTAATTTTGTCATCACTATCATTTAAAATCTCTTTCTTCAAGGTACTTGATAAATAAAATCTGTAACAATGTGTGACATTCATAGTGATTGCTAAAAAATCAGGACAATAATTTTAGCACACATCTCAGTTTGTATTTAGAATCAGTCTGCAGTTACCCAACACATATGTGCTGGCTACTCAGTGGAGAGGAAAGAGAAATTGAACACTTTATATAATCAGTTTAATGTACATCAAACCAGATGGGGGCATTTTCATTTAGCTTTAGGTTTGATCACATCCAAGATGATAGTATTTAGTTAGCACCTGTCAATCTAGAATACTAAAGATTGTGAGATACTATTTCTTCTATGTTAACAGTGAAAAATCAAGCACGGGGGGTGGGGTGAAGAAAAAGAAAACAGGCAAAATTTGCATGAGGAATCATAGTAGGATTAAAAATTTGTCTGTAGTTGCCCCTTTTTAGAAATTAATTTTGACACTAGAAGCTAGTATTTACTCTTGTATGTAAATAAGAGAGTAAACTTTATTAACTAACTTGTTGGAATATTGTTGATGGTTTTACTTCTTTTAGAGTATTTAAGGAAAAAAATAACATGTCAAATTTAGTGAATATTTTTCCTAATCCCTGACATCTACTTGTAGTCCAGATCTGCTTCCCCCTTGGTCAAACATAACACGTATTTCAACACTTTATTTTTGGAAAATTGAAACAAGTTATTTCTGGAACTTGCTGCAAAAATTAAAGGAAAATAGACATCTTAAATGTTAAGGAAATTTTGAAGGGAGGAATAAGGGCTTCTTTAAATCAAGTGGACTGTATATAATTGGAAAAGCTTTTTCACCTGTCAAAAATCAGTGCCAAATGAGTGTTTTTTGGCAGAAAGAAAAGTTTGCTGCTGCATATGTTAGTGGTTGTCATTTTGGATAGGCATTTACTCTTTTAATATTTTTCTTGGATACATATGGCAAGAGCTATATTCATCCTTGTCTAAGAAATTAAAAGTTAAATATGCTTTTCATTAGTTATAGTATGGAATATTTATTTCCATAATTGTTTGAGAGTATCTCCAGGAATTTTGGTTTTAGAATCCATAAAGAACCAGAATAATAAATACATGATGGAGCAGAGTGAAGGTCCTAAAATATAAGTTCTACTGGGAACAAAATTAAGCACACGCAATTAGAAATATCTATGAATAAAGAAGTTTTAGATCTCCAAGTAAAAATCACCTAATTGTAGTTCAGACCACCTTGAAATAACTACATATTCTGCTAATATGAAAGTGATTATCATGTTTTCTGGAAGAAAAATGCAGTAACTGTTTATTTCAGAGTAGAATATCATGATTTATGTGATTATTTGGGTGATTTCTGGCACTTTGTAGGTATTCCACAAATTGAACTTTTTCTTTCAGTTAATACTTTGTATCATTGGTTATTTTTAATATGATTTTTTATTGTGATAGAAGGCACATAACACTAAATTTACAATGATAACCATTTTGAGTGTACAGTTCAGTAGTGTTAAATGTATTCACATTGTTGTGAAACAGACCTATAGAACTTTTAGATCTTGCAAATCTGAAATATTTCATTTTCTTTGGAGCAACTATAAATGATATTGCATTTTAAATTTCTGTTTCCATTTCTTTGTTGTTACATAGAAGTGCAGTTAGTTTTTGTGTATTGATCTTATATCCTGAAACCTTACTGAAGTCACATTTTGGATCTAAGATGACAGAGCCTTTGAGTTCTTTTTTTCCTTCATAGACAATGATGAGATATTTTTTATTTTTTTTAATGCATAGACAATAATGTCATCTGCAAGTCAAGACAGTTTTATTTCTTTTCAGTGCATATGCCTTTAATTTATTTTCCTTGCCTTATTGCAACAGCTAGTACTTCTAGTATTATGCCAAATAAGAACTATGAGAGTAGATATCTTTGCCTTGATCCCAATCTTAGAGAAAAATTATTCAGTGTTTTACTGTTAAGTATGATGCTAGTTGTAAGTTTTCTATAGATGTTTGTTGCTAGGTTGAGGAGGTTCTCCCTCTATTCCTAGTGCACTGAGGCTTTTTATTCTGAACAGATGTCAAATTGCATCAGGAACTTTTTTTACACCAGATGACATATGACTTTTTATTAGCCTCTCATGCATTGATTAATTTTTGAGTAGTGAATCAGCCTTGCACACATGGAATAAATCCCATATGATCATAGAATACACGCCTTACACATATATACATACACACACATATATGCACATTAGTGCATTCAATTTGCTAAAATTTTGTGTAAGATTTTTACATTTATGTTCATGAGATATATTGATTTGTAGTTTCCTTTTTGTTGTGCTTTCTTTATTTGGTTTTGGTTGTTAGAGTACTACTGGCCTCATGTGGTACTAAGAAACGATAACTTGTTAAGTTTTGTTGTAGCAAATTCAAATATCCATCATTACTTGAGAAGTCTATTAAAATACTTTTTTCAAGTACACATCTCTCTGAGGTCAACTTTTTCATTTGCTGCAACCAAAATAACTTACCAGAATGAATACAGAAGCAGATATGAGAATTTACTATAGCAAAATATTACAGAAAGTCAATTAAGTATAAAATGATGCCACTCATTCCTTTTTAAAAAATTATATTTAAATTAAGTATGCTTTTGTTAACATGTAATAGTTTGTTATCTTTATTTTAAAATGAGAGAATAAGAATTTTGAACATTTATCAGTTTTAGTTTCTAATAAGGTAAATATTGGTAAGTATAACCCACAAAAACAAAACTCAACAAAATTTAAAGAACATAAAGAGTTCCAACACCAAAACAGTTTGAGAATCACTACAAAGACAACCACAGCGAGGAGAAAAAGGAAGACAAGGCATGGGCGTGCGCATCTGGCTTTGGTTTAACCATGTTGTTCCATGTGCTTGTTTTCCTTTCTCCACTAATAGTTTTTTCAGCAAAAAATGCTTTTCCCTCCACATTGACTCATTGATGTGTTCTTCACTGGCCTAGAATAAACGGTAAGTAGGCTAATAGAACTTTGCAATGTAATTGTCACAAAATGGAATCCCTCAACATTATCCCTACCCTACCTTTAACAAATACCATATATAAACATATATAACTACATTTTAAATTATAAATTATAATAAATAGAATAACAGTATTAACTCAGTGATGACTTATGCCAGGATGAAGTAATTTAGAATGTTTTATCAAGATTTGACTCCAAGATAGTACAAGAAATATTTGAATTACTGTCCTTTAATGTAGTTATTATAAATAGCTTTTTAAAAAATTAAATTTATTGGGGTGACATTGCTTAGTAAAATTATATAGGTTTCAGGTGCACAGTTCTACAATACATCATCTTTGTGTTGCATTGTGTGCTCACCACACCAGAGTCATTGCTTTTTGTACTTTTTCTTAATACTTTATGAGGCATAATTTATATATAGTAAAATATACAACTTGGTGAGTTTTTAGAAGATTTTGTTAAATAGCATTGCAGATATGTGTTATGTATTAGTATGAACATGCAAGATGAGATGAAAAGGAATCTGAGAATATCAATGAGAAAAAAATAAGATAATTTGAGTTAGAAGAGACGTTAGTTTACAAAAATTCATGTTCTGAAATCTTGGATGTTTATTAGAGCTGGTCCCACATTTAAGTTTTCTATCTTTCAGGCAAAGAGGGAAACACAAAAAATTTAATGATGAAGGGAAAAGCTCATCCATGAGGAAAACAAACCAGTTGCCTAAGAGGAACAATGTTGTGCCTGTATAGAATTCAGAATAAAATTTTTCCCATAGTTTCTTTTAAAGTGGACTCAGTATAGTGTAGTACAAAATGTCCTCAACATCGTTGTAGTGAAATTCAGCAGTATTTGCTGTGCTGTTTTTTTTTTTTATTTTTTTTATAGTGTTCTTTAATAAAGGCCCATGGTGTGGCTCTATGTCTTGGGGGAAATAACCTCTCGAGATCTTGATGATTTCCTTCTCAACGTGATAATAATATTTGCCTTGAGAGCATTTTGATATGGGTAAAAGACACAATATGTACTCAATAAGTTATAACTATTGTTCTTCTTAAAGCAGTTCTGTTAGGGTGGCTCTGACCAGCAATGTGGTGTGGCCCAGGTATATAGCTCTCTGATGATCTGGCTTAATCCAGGAATGGATGTTACAGTGTCTCAAAGACACACTGTCTTTAGGAATTCCTGAATACATACTTTTTATACCTGAGATTTTTGAGAGGCAATGCATTTGAGATTTTATTTCCTGAAAATTACCTGCTGTTACTTGTTTTCAGCCAAATAGAGAATCCTGTGATTTGAGAGTCTGCTGGGCTGAGTGATAGTAAGAGTTTATCAAATAGATGTATCAAAAGAGAAGGCTAGACCACTCTTCACTAAAGTGGTCTAAAGGAATGACCCTAGATATGTTTTAAAACTCCCCTTCAAGTCAATTTTGCATTTGTTCCAGAACACAGAAGGGTGGGCATGGAAGTTCTAAGCTGTATGGCATGAAATGTGGTTCCAAGTGACCATTTCAGCTAGTGCCGTCTTATGTACGAATAAAAGAAGTGGAACTGTCACTTGCACCTCTCTTCCAGAGAAGTGTAATTTTATTTTCAGGTCAATATATTTTTTTCTAGAGTACATTTTAAATTGTCAGTCAAGTCTCTATCAGTGGAAAGTTAAAAAAAAAGTTGGGATTTGGTAAATTCTGACTTAGTGAAAGTTGAAATAGGCCCTAGATGCTTTTAAACAGAAAAACAAAATTAGTTTTTACACATTGCAGAGCATGCCAGAGGGTTGGTTTGCTTCCTTTGTGTCTCTTAAAGTCAGTTATCAGAACAATGTAATGGATATTTGATTTTTAAAAATCTTTTGAGTCTTTGTTAGAGTAGAATTTTCTTTCATTAAGTAATCCCTTGAGAATTGCTTTAAGCAAGTCCTACAATCTGTACACATTTTCCATATCATTAAAAACCTTCTGGGGCTATCCATGGAGGACTGAGGCTCACTGTGGTGATCTTCAGGCTGCTGAAGCTAGAGCGTGGTCTCCTCCCTCTCTGAGTGCTCACTGGATAAAGAAGAGCCCAGATATTTCCTATTCAAACTAAATCAGTGAGAAGGTCATGAGCTTAGGTTTGAAGTTAGTTAGGTACTTTTAACATGTTAAACAAATGAATGAATTGAGTCAAGTTTATGTCCTGGCCTCCATTGTGTCTTGAAATAATATGCAACTAATTTGATAATAACATAAGTAAATACCTTTCATATCAGAGAGTAGAAATTTCATATCAGGAATTTCTACTTTCCTAACTGTCAGATTAGTGTTCCCAGGTTTAAGTAAATGCTTATTTATTTATAATATATAAATAATATATTATACAATTATTAACAATAGTATTATATTGTATATTATTAATAAACTATAATTCATATTTACATCTTCTCCAAGTACCAAAACACCTCTTGCTTTATTAGAATGCCTTCTGGTATAATTTTGACTTAAACTGGTCCTTTAAAAATGAATTATAAAAGGAGTTATAAAAATCAGTTATAAGATATTTAAACTTTAAACATTAGATTTTTGCCACCTATTTATTAGTGTTGCTCCAGTTGAGATTATAGTTTCTTATAGGAAAACTAGATGAATGTTTGATTTTTGGCAAAGAACATTTATTCTCTATAGTATGTAAAATCTTCTAGCTGGTGATTGAGAGTCATTTTTTTTTTCTTTCTCTCTGCCTTTCTTCCTATGAGTATAATTTATGTCTCCTTTGAGTTTTGGATGGGGTTCTGGTCCTTTTGTTAGCCCGTGCCCTCTCATTGTGGGTATTTGTGAGGAGCCAATTAAATGGACTGGGAAGATGAGAAATAAGAGCTTCTCTGGTTCCTGTGGTCCCCTGGGCACATCTGTAACTCCATCTCCATTTCTGACTTATGTCTGAATCTTTTTGTCCTGATGGGCTACTTAAGCAGCTGCCTCAGATTCTGTAATAGATGAAGGGTTATTATTTTAACTCTGTGATGTTTAGTTATGTATTTGGTAGGTGAGACAGATGTTACATAAAACCTAATGGACTAAAATGAAGAAAATAGGACATTCATTGTTTGGTTATAGGCTACCTGCAGGGATTACCTATATTCAAAGTACAAACTAAATATTTAGCATAGGAGAAATAGTCATATAACTCTTGTTAGTGGAATTAAATGAAAAAGGAAAACATTGCTATATTCTAAAACCATACCTAAATTGTCCAACATTGGGACCACAGTATGGCTTTGCAAATTATTACTTGCATCATCTCTCACTGGCCCTTTCTCTGAACTGAAAGAACCATATTGAAATTGAAATTCAAATATAGCAAACAGAGTTTTTTTACTTGCAGTCCTTCTGACTGTGCTCCAAAGGAAATACTTGGCATATGACCAATTCTTTACCCTCTTTGGACATCATCAGAACTGTAGACGCTGCAGCCTGTTTTTTCGGAGATGAATCAGCGATGCTGCCTGCCAGTCTGCTCCTGCCACGGTTGGCTGTTGACTTTCATAGTCGGGCCGTAGTGTTAAGTGAAGCTGCATAAATTAGAAGGTCATAAAGTTATTTGTTTTGAGCCCAAAACTTGAAACAAAAAAAATGGTATGCGATTTTCTTTTTTCACATTTTAAGATTGTGTAAGTTTGTAACTAGGAAATTTGAAGGTTAACTTTGCAGAAAGACTGGCAGAATTTTTCACATGGATTCCCAAAATAGATTTTTATGGAGCATGATCTCTGGCATGCTTCCAATTTTAATTCTCATATCTATCCTATTGCAATTTAAAATTGCTTTCTTTTTATGCTAAATAATTTTAGTTCTATTTTAAATTTATATGTTGTTTCCATTACTAACTGATATGAATGATACCTGTTAAATGTGTTATCACTGTGATAATATGTATTGGACTTTTTTCTAGTCAGTGATATAAGGTACTAAAACCATATATTTGTGTATGTACATACATACGTGTGTGTGTGTGTGTGTGTGTATACACACACACACACACACACACACACACACACATAATATATATTTTTAAAAGACTTTTTTAGTCCCAGTATTTTATTAAAGTTAAGAAATGGGAAAGACATGATAAAATTACTTTATTTAGATGAACATAGATAGAGTTTGATGGTGTTAAGAAGTTAAGATTGAGAGAGAATAAATGGTTATTTCTTTTGATTGACATTTTAGTAAACATGTTTTTCCCATTAACATTCATAAAATGGAAACTGGCCACATCTTATTTAGTGTATATTATTTGGTAAGTGTTCAATAAATAATTTAGTTAAAAGCAAATATGGGAACAGGAATAGGAAAAGTCAGTTTATTGTTAAAACAGACGAGACTGGCATAAACAAGGTAGGCTAATACGGTAGAGCTACTTTCAAAGTTTGTCTTCCTTCTTTAATGTAATGTTTGATAAAACAGTATAATTTAGACTAGATATGGATAAACTAGACTTTAACTCCAAATGGTATTTGTGATTATTCAAAAAAATGAAAAATGTGATGCATTCTTAATTTATATTTTGTATCACCAAAATTCCATGAGTAAAATAATGGAGAGCTGCTGTATCTAATTTAAAAAAAATTAAGCTCCACTATGTATCAGGTTCTTTATTTTGTTATATTGCTCAGAGAGACACTGCCCTTTTCAATAAAGAACTTTAAAGCAGCTGCCTTACAAATATGATGCAATGTGGTAGATGTAACAGTGCTAATGCCCCAAAGGACAGAGGAGGAAAAAGGAAAGGGGATCGTGAAGCGGTCTTCGAATGCTGGGTAGGGAAGGAAAACATCCCAGGATTAGAGAAAAACACAAGTAAGTTTATGCAAATTACAAAATGAGTAATATTTTCAGGATTGTCTTTTTAATCTCGTGCTTTTGTCTCTAGTTAGAAAATTTTCTAGACATATTTGGTTGTAGCTCATGGTAAGGAATATGATTTACTTCTTGCCATAGTATACAACAAATGGAGAAACAAAAGTTTCAAGACTCAATACTTAACAGTTAATACTTTGCCTAGTATATGGCAATGCAGCCTGGCATTTTTATGTTTTCATCTAGTCTATTCTATCATTCCATTTAAAAATGCTTATTTTCACTAAATTGATTTCATTATCCTTGATGTTGCACAAGCAACTCAGTAAGGTGTCATAACCTTGTATAGTGCTGCCAACCTAAGGACAAATTCCCAAATTTAACTGTCAGATTTGGGGGATGACGACAGCTCTGATGGCCATTCCAGAAAAAGAGTTCCAAAACTGCTTTGAAGGGTGGACTAGGCTCTGATGTGGGTGCATAGCTTCCCAAGGGGAGTACTTCCAAGGTGACTGTAGTGATATTCAGCAATGAGGTATGTGGCACTTTTTCTAGGGTGAGTTGACGAAATTAACTGTCCAACCTTGTACATTTCGGTTTATTAGTATTAGAGATGAGTTCTGTTTAGAAATAACTTCAAGAACAGTTTTTATATTTTATTTTCACATTGAAAACCAGGCTGATTTGCTTTAGCCTCAAAATGAATGTGACAGTGAGCTGCCCTTTTTTTCCTAAACTGGAAATGAGTTAAGGTGCATCCATATTTTTTTATATGGCAGGATTTCTTTCTTTTTTGAAGCTGAATAATATTCTATTGTAAATATATACCACATTTGCTTTATCATTTCATCCATTGATGGACATTTAGATTGTTTACATATCTTGATTATAATAGTGAATAATGCTGTAATGAACATGCAAATAACACTTTGTAATCCTGATTTCAATTATTTTGGATAAATACCTAGAAGTGGGATTGTTGCCAGATAACAAATGGTATCTTGCTGCTTGCCACCCTTAGGCAAATTCTGGAGGCAGAGATTTGGTAAAGAAAAGAAAAAAAGAAAAAAGAAAGGAGTCTTTAAAAGCTATGCAAAATTTAAATACCCAAAGAAAAATGACCCTACCACCATCGGCCAGGCCAGATCAGTCCTATCTGGGCTCATGGCACCCTCCCTGCTCCAAAAATACTGTCCTTGGTGAAACTCAGATGGCTGCAGCTTGATCTGCCATGCAGATCCCACAGGAAGTGAAAAGGGGCCAGTCTCTAGCCTCCTTCCATTTAAATCTCCTGGCCCACAATTCCATGTGCCCTGGAAGGAAGGCCTAGCATCCCTTTTCCTTCTCAGTCACCACCCCGCAGCCTGAGGGCCTCTGTTCAGAGGGGAGTGCGGGGTGGGTTAAGGCTATGCCACCATCCAGTGTTGCCTCAGGCAGCCTCTTCCCTCAGCCCCTCCCTTCTCCTGGCTCCCTGCTGGTATCACCATTGCTGGATCCTGTGGTAGTTCTCTTTTTAATTTCTTGAGAAACCTCTATGCTGTTTTTCATAGTGGCTGTACCATTTTATATCCTCACCAACCATTTCTTTTCATTCTCACCAATATTTATCTTTTTTAATTTTAACTTAATAGCTATTCTCACAGGTATGCAGTGTATATTATTGTGCTTTTGATCTGCATTTCTCTGATAATTAAGAATGTTCAGCATCTTTTCATATATCTGTTGTCCATTTGCATGTCTTTGGATAAATGTCTATTTAAGTTTTTTGTGATTTTTTTATGTAGGTTTATTTGTTTTCTTATTATTCAGTTGAAGGAGTTCCTATATATTATATTTTGGATAGTAACTTCTTATCAGATATATACTTTGCAAATATTTTCTCCCACTCTGTTGGCTCTATTTTTACTCTTTTGATTATTTCATTTGCTTTGCAGAAGCTTTTCTGATGTAGTCCCATTTGTCTATCTTTACTTTTGTTTGTTTCTGCTTTTTTTGTGTCATATCTAAGAAATCATTGTTAAAGCTACTCCCATGAAGCATTTTGCCTATTTTTTTGTAGGAGTTTTACACTTTCAGATCTTACATTTGAATCTTTAATGCATTTTGAGTTGATTGTTTTGCATGTGTTATAAGATAAGGATATTTTTTATTCTTTTGCATGTGGATAACCAGTTTTCCCAACATCCTTTATTGAAGAAGCTACCCATTCCTCATTGTGTATGCTTGGGACCCTTGTGGAAGATCAGTTGACCATATTTACATGGGTTTATTTTGGGGCTTTCTATTGTTTCAGTGGTCTATATGTCTGTACTTTTGCCGGTATCATACTATTTTAAATACTGTAACTTAGTAATATATTTTGAAATCATGAAGTATGATGCCTTCAGCTTTATTCTTCTTTCTCAAAATTGTTTTGGCTTTTGGAGGTCCTTTGCAATTCCATGTGCATTTAGGATTTTTTTTCCTATTTGTAAAAAATGCTTTGGGGTTTTGATTGGGATTGCATTGAGTATGTAATTCATTTTGGATAGTACAGGCAGGGATGTCCTTCCTCCATTTATTTGCATCTTATTTAATTTCTTTCATCAATGTTTAATTTTTTTTTAGCGAATCTCTCACATCCTTGGTTAAATGTATTCCTGGATATTTTACAGGCATGGGTATTTTAAAAATTCCTCTGGTACAGTTTGTGAAACACCTGGTTGTAAAGCCTATAGCACAGTGTGTGGAACATGATAGGCATTTGATACATGTCTGGTTCCTTTGATTAATAATATCAACAATAATGTGTAGCTAACTCTTTTGTGGTGCTTACTGTGTTTTAGGCACTGTGCTAAATAAAATACTTTTCATATCATTCAGAAAATACTATGCTTTTTTATTATTCTGTCAAATAATAGAATAACATATGGCTGAGATGAAAAGGGGAACACTGTTTCCAAGAGAGGGAAATGGCTACTTTAATTATCAGAAGGTTAGTTACTCATGTAATTATTTCAGTGAATTTTAAGAATTATCTTTCATTGAATAGCTTCAAGGATATAGTTTGAGAACTTAAAAAAATATGTAGATTCTGGTTTAAATCTTAAACAATGACTTACAGGACAGGTGAAACAAATCACTTTGACACAGATAAGTATCTCAAACACATTAGAAGTACAATTCTAATTTCAGCAGAAATATATTGATGTTACGTGTTAGATTGTATCTGATATATATTTTCTATTTTTGTTTCTTTTTTGGGTGGTTCCCTGGATGGAAATATTTTCTAGATAGTACAGAAAGTGATCATTAACCTACAGATGCTTCTGCCATATTGTCATTCGGTTAACACCAAAATCTGTTAGGCTTGATATCATGACAAGAACATATTTATATTTTTACTAATAAGGTTTATATATATTTTTTCCTTGTATTAAATAGTTATATTTAGTAGCTTGCTGGTGTGCCTTTTGCTATTGTTGTTTGTTTTGATTTTGGTCTTAGAAAGTTATTTATTATAATTATTTTTTAGTATGACTTTTCTAGAATAACTGCTTTAAAAAGAACACCAAAGTGATTGATTTATTTTAAATATAAAATTTATTAGTTTTCTTTGCATTTAATTAAGAATTTACTCATTTTTGTTAAAATATTTAGTTTGCAATAATAGCTTATATTAATATAATGGGACTGAGAAAGCTTTCATGGAGGTATGTGTCCTTTACACTTAGTACACGTTCAAAACCAACATTTTTCCTGTGTCAAGGAAATGGATTTGTCAATTGCTACATCAACTTAGATGAAATAAATACTTATTGTACTTTTTGCTTTTTGCATTTTCTTTCACCCTATTCAATTATTAAAATAATTGTAGGATAACTTGACTTTTAAAATTCAAATGAGTTATTAGAAGTAAGGTTCTTAGAATGGGAGCTGATGCTTAGTAAGCATTTAATACATTATTCTCACTGTGCATTGCCAGTAACTTATAAAAATGCATAATGCAAAAATATACTACGATAGAGTTAGATATTTGCAAAAGAAGTGAAAGAATTTTAAGTTTTGTGACTGGGTAGTTTGCATTTCTGCTTGTCAGTGTACCTAAAATTGAAATTCTTGATATGCCAGATAGCATCATATATTCAAAGTTTAAATTAAGTATTTAACATTGAAGTGTCTGATTCTAGGAGGAAAAGTTAGCTTTTTGAGGCTTTATAGATAACTTAGTTTAAAAAGCTTTGATATTAAGGACATTAAGAAAATTGAAGAAATGTGAAGCTAAGGAAGTTCTTGATCCTTTATTTTGGTAGCCTATGTAGACACAAGATTACTTTCACTCACTATCAACAGAACAGTTTTTTGGGGAAGTATTAGTAGAGAATGGAGGAATATTTTCTGAACATAGATTTTTAATGAAGCATTATCTGTTTCCAAAGCATTCCAATATGATAAAACCCACGCTAGGATTAATATAGTTGGATTAGATTTTAGAATTTGTGTGAAGTATCTAAACCATTCAGTTGAATCTTATGAAGACCAATACGTGTTGTCAGTATGAGTATCTGCCATGTGGTCTCATTCTGCTGTCTTCATTCTCAAATTATTTCCTTCTTATAGTTGTGGAACTATAAGAGTCTTGCTATTGAAAAATCAATTCTAAAATGTGTCACACAGATAGATTTTAGGATAGCATTGTCAGAACCTATGTGATTAACTTAGATTAATGACTAAGCATATGAAGTTATACATTCTTTTGTGACTGAAAAATCTGGCTTGATTTTGCTGGGAAGAAAAATGTAACTCTCAACCCCTCCCTCTCATTGTCTTCCTTTGCTTTTCTCCTTTACTCTGTATCTTCTTTTCTCTTCCATTTCCTTTTGAAAAATTAAATCCATCCTTTTGAAAAATATTTTTATATAAATATGGTATGCTGTGATTTTTTTCCATTCTAGATTTCCTTTTATTAAAGAGCTAGAGATGTGTTAAAACGATACCAATGGAAAATAATCCATGACGTTGTTGGTCATTAGCATATAACTGTGTTTTTTAAGGTGTTGTATTATGTCTTCCCATCAACTTTATTGATTTTTGAAAAGAAGATAGTGCTCATAGAGAGTTTACTATAGAGGTCAGTCATGGTAGGGGAAATTCAGTGAATCTGAATATGGATAGCAATATATAGCCAAATTTGAGTGTTGGCTGCAGAGGGTTAGGGAGATGAAGTTTTTAAAAAAGCAATGAACTTGGTGTTGAACCTGGGTTCTAGCTTTAGTTGGTATCTAGTGTGGCCTTCTGCAAGTCAACTAACTTCTTAAATCTCAGCTTCTCTATTTGTCAAATGAAAAGACAGTCCTATTAAATTGGCCTTGTAGTGTTATGAAGGGTAAAAGGATTTAGCCTGTGAATGCCAAAGTAAAGCTGTTCTTTGGATAAGTGGTAGGATACCAGTCACACAACTTTATGGTAATGTAACTTCATCTATTCATCTATAAAATGGGAGAGATGATATTGCCAGTCTCACAGAGTTTTTGTGAATATTCTATGAAATAATCTACATGAAGCACTAACATCACACTTGGCACAGGGCAAATATTCATTTACTCATTCAACAACTATTTATTCAGTGCCTGCCATGTCCCAGGTACTTTTGGGGTATACCTGTGAGCATAACCAAATGTAGTCCCTGTTTTTTGCAAGTTTATAGGTCAATGAGAGAGATTTTATTAAAAATAAATATAATTACTTTGGTAAGTGCTGTGCAAGAAAGTTCCCCAGTGCTGTGAGGGTAATGTCCAGGAAGGTGAGTTCTAACTGGGCAAAGGCCAGGGACAAATGAGGAGGTAGTCCAGTCAAAAAGAATAGCATGTATAAAGTCTGTGTCATGGGAATATACAGTGGGTGGTTACAACACAGAGCGTGAAAGGGAAGGTGGCTCAGAATTAGGCTGGAAATACAGGCAAGCTAATAGACCTTTGCATCTTTTTGGGGTTTAATCAAGGGAGCAAAATCACTAAGAGTGATCCAGAATAAGATATTTATTACTACAGGTATTAAAAGAAGTCTACAGAGTGCTTGTGTCTCAGCAGGGTTAGCAATCAGAAAGAATAACTGGACATGAACTAGAACCCACTAGGAAAAGTTGGGACCCAAAGAAGAAATTAGAGCCCATATCTAACTCTTGCCCCTTCCAGTCTTGACAGTGTGAGTGTCTTCCAGGAAGAGCTAGTATTTTTTGCCATGGAGCTGCACATACATGTACATGGCCCAAGGAGGTTACATGTGCCACAATCCCGAGAGGCTGAAGAGATCTTGCAGGAGCTGGGAGCTCAGATGCTACTCTGTGCCAACAAGGGGAGCAAGCAGGTCAGCATCAACATGTATAAGCTACCACAGTGCATGGTGCCCTATGCTGACCTTCAGAGCATAATAGCTGCAGCTTTACTTCTGCCTTCAAATTGAATGCACATTTCTCTTGTGGCCAACTCTGACCTGAAACCATGCAAGGAAAAGATTTCTAGGAAATATTGTTAGCTTAGTTAAATTGACTAGTACTACAGTTCTTTTTTTTTTGGCCTTAATGGGCTTTTGAATTTCACTAGATGAGCATTTAAAAGCCATCGAAGGGGTTTAACCCAACTAGTGTGGTGAGGGGAAGGGAATTGGGAGAATAACATGAAACATTTGTGATCAGATTTGCATTTTGGAATCTGCATTGTAGAAAATGGATGGCAGGGGACTAAGAGTGGACATTAGTAGATCTATTAGGAATCTAGTGTAATGGTCCAAATGAAAGACTAATGGTGGCTAGGACTGAATGTGGAGGTGAAGGGGATAGAAACAAATAGATTTCAGAGATATTCAGAAGATGAAGAAAATAGGACTTGGGGATGGAATTATTAGGAGTTGAGGGAGAGGAGGATGCCAAGATTATGAGTTTGCTTAGGATATTTTGAGTTTGTAGTTGCATTGAGAATATCCAGATGGAAATATTCAGTAGCAGTACGATATTCATATTAGTCATTGCTAGGAGCATCAGTAGTAGTTGTTAATATTACTGTTGACTTACTTTCTCCAGGCCTGAAACCATTTCTGGTTTATTTATGAGTACTCAGTGCACTGCTCATTCCCTTGCATAGAAGCAGATTAATTTTTTATATTCCTCTTTTGCTCTTTCCCTATATGTTGCCCATAATCACACATTTTCTACTCTTTTCCCAGTGCTAACCTCTCTACTTTTGTTAAGTCTATCTTTTCCTAGCTCCTAGAGGAGCCTCATTCAGGGGTCAGTAAACTTTTCTGTATAAGGCAAGCTTATCCAACATGGAGGCTGCATGCAGCCCAGGACAGCTTTGAATGTAGCCCAACACAAATTCGTAAATTTTTTAAAACATTATGAAAATTATGCATGGATCTTTTTTTTTTTTTTAGCTCATCCGCTATCATTAGTGTTAGTGTATTTTATGTGTGGCCGAAGACAATTCTTCCATCGTGGCCCAGGGAAGCCAAAAGATTGGACACCCCTGGTATAAGGTCAGATGGTTTCTATTGCAACTCTTCAGTCCTACCTTTCTAGGACAAAAGCAGCCTTAGACAATACATAAACAGATGTAACTATGCTCCATTAAGTTTTTATTCACAAAATGGGCAGTGGTCTGGAATTTGGCCTGTGGACTGTTGTTGGACACTTGGGTCTAGTCTACTAGTTGTTTTATTGATTTTATTTTTAGTTATTTTAAATCCACTGGCTCTGAAATATATTCAGGGTTTTTTTCTATCGTATTTCCTCCCCTCAAAAAGAACAACTTTTCTTTAGATCTTCTTTCCCCTAAACTACATACCATCCTTCTTTTCTATTACTTCTTGAAGGCCATCTCTTCTTCCTTATACCTAGTAAATCCTTAATAATCTGACTTTTCCTGTTGCTGTCTTCTAAATAAAATGACTATTCCTTGATCTTCTTCCTTTTTGATCTTTCCTTCTGTGGTATTTATATGATTGCTTATGCTATACCTTTTTGAAATAGTATACCATGTTCTCTCTTTGACTTCTGTGAACCTAGAGTCTCTTCTTTCTCTTGTGTCTGATGGTTGTATTCACTACCTTTTAAAAAATTGAGGTAATGCTCACAGGGACATACACAAATGTATATAACATATATAGCGTAAACTTAACAAATATTAAGGGTTAGCTTGATGGATTTTTTAGTATGCATCACCCAGATTAAGTAAGATACAGAACATTTTCAGCATCCCAGAAAGTTCCCTCATGACGGTTCTCAATTAATTACTCTAGATCCCGCTAAGAGGTAGCCTTTCTTCTGACTTGTAATACTTTAGATTTAGTTTTTCCTGTTCTGGAATGTCATATAAATGAAATCATCTTTCACATATGGGCACACTGTTTTGTGCCCAGCTTCCTTCACTCATCATTATGTTATCATAGTAGTCTCTGTGGCTGTGGTAGCATAGCTGTAGTTCATTACTTTATATTGTTGTGTAGTTTTCCATTGTATGAATACAGCACAATTTATTAATTCATTCTACTCTTTGTTGATATTCATTGTTGTGTCTGGTTTTGGGCTGTTATTACTGAAGTTGTTTGAACATTCTTGTAAAGGTCTTTTGGTAGCTATATGCTCTTATTGGAATTGTTGAAGTTTTGAGATAGAAAATACCATTAGGTTTGAAATGTCTAAAGGAAAGGTTTTAATAATATGGGTGTGGAGTTTTTATGGAGAGTTAGGAACTAGAGGTAGATGGTCTAAGTCCCTTTTCCTATCATGCCTTTTTTTTTGTTTGCCTCTTACCTTAAGTTTTAGGACAGCCAGGACTATATATGAGTTTTTATAGGGCATGGGGGCAGGGGGTAGTTTAAGAGATAACAGAGGCATCAAAACCTTCTGCAAGGACTTAACCAAGGACTATGTGCCAGGTGCTAGAAGTTCAATCTGAACGGGCTATGAAACTGCAGGGGCCAGACAAAGCTTTCAAGGATGAGGTCAGAACCAAACTTCTAGCAAACTCCAAAAAGTATAGTGGAGTTGACAGAGAATGAAGGGCTTCACAGTGTGGCTCTGAGCGGTATCCTGTAGACATGAACCACATATGGCCATTCTCTATCAATTCCATCAAAATGTCAAAACAAAAACCAACCAAACAACAATCTAAATACAGATTCTTGCATGCAAATACAACACATAAACAATATAAGCAACTGTAGTGTACTTGCTGTGCAATATCAAATCTCCTAACACTGCCCACCAAAACAGATTGCCATTCCTAAATTTTTCATATAGAAACTGGATCCTTGGCTTTGAAGAGTCAGTGCTGATATTTTAACTTGCTTTTTTGTGTGATAGCTGGGCCATGGTTGGTGGTCTGTTGGTTGAATGTAAACGTCACATTTGGAATGGAGCCATCATCAGGTAAATGATAATTGAAGTCTTGGACACAAATGATTTAGGGATAGCTGTGGAGTAGATGCCTTCAGTGCCCTCCTCATATCTGTAGCACCTTACTACTTCCTTGAGTTCCTCCTATTTCCAACTGCCTGCTTTTTTTCTCCAAGGATTTTTCTGGAAGCCATGGGACTAGAGTCCTCTTGCTTTTCCTGGCCTCCTTACCCCTACTCCCACCTTTGCCCCTCAGTAGAGCTGGAAGTGCTATGGAATTAATACCCACCTACAGCAGCCCTCCACCAGTGACTGACCCGGGGATTGGCTACTTCTGAAGCAGTTATGTGTGTGTGTGTGTGTGTGTGTGTGTGTGTGTGTGTGTGTGTGTTTAATTCATTTTTATTGTTAGACTTATTGGGGTGACATCTGCTAGCAAGGATTACATAGGTTTCAGGCATACAATTCTACAGTGCATTGTCAACTTGATGTATAATAAGTTCATCACCTAATGTGACTTCTCTTTCAATCACCTTATATTTAGCTTCCCCTGCTCCTCTCCCACCCCCTCCCCTTTCTCCCCTCCCTAACCCACTCGTCCCCAAATAAACATTAAACTATTGATTGTGTCCATGGGTTATTTGTTTGTTCATTTCTTTTTTTCTTTGCTTTCAGTTTTATATTCCGCATATCAGTGAAATCATGCAGTTCTTTGTTTTTTCTGTCTGGCTTATTTCACTAAGCATGATGACCTCCAGGTCCATCCATTTTGTCGCAAATGGCAATATTTCATCTTTTCTTACAGCTGAGTAATATTCCATTTTGTATATGTACCACAGCTTCTTTATCCAGTCATCTGTTGTGTTTTACAGTGGTTCCCAGTGTTTCCTTGTGGATTAAGCTTCAGCTGCTCTCAGTGTAGCTGGCTTTATACCACTCCCTTTATTGGCTGCCTTCCCTTCCCTATTTCACTTCCCTGCTCCCCTATCAGGGTTTCCTGTATTTCCCAAGAGAAACGACTTGTATGTGAATCCTCATGTTAGGATTTGTTTCTGAGGAACTCAAATCTAAGATCTTTTGGGTAATACCTGCATCTAAAACACAGATGGGAGGAACTCCATTTTTTTTTTTTTGATTAGCTAATACTTTAATTTTCAACTGTTTTCTGAAATTTCTACTTGAAAGTGTGGTTGATAATCTCAAAACTGACATGACGAAACTGAAATCAGAACTTAAAAAAGACTGCTTCCACATTGATTAGGAAATGAAGTTTTTTAGGATTTTGTCCACGTTCATTCTTTATGTTCATATCTAAAAAGAAAAAAAGTTTTAAATGAATTAAATATGTACTGTGTGTTCCTAATTTTCTCTGATTTGGAGTGTGAATAGCACTCATACAAATATAACTTGTACTGTAACTTCACCGCTAGCTATTTTTATTTGATGATCTGAGTCTTAGCTTGAATTTGTAGTCTGGGATTAGTTAGTTTACCATTTTGATTTACTCAAGAAGTTTTCACTGCAGAGGTAGTTTAACAGATATTCCAAGTACCAAAACAAACACAACATGTTGTAATCCAAAGTAAAACTTCTGTGTAATACTTAGGAATTAGTCTCTTTCAGAAGTAGCCAATTTTATAGATTGTTTTAAAAGGTTTTTATTAATACTGTATCACTATACATTTTTGCATATGATTCATAGTTGATGATTTTCATATTTTTGATTTAAAATATTCTGAACTTTCAAATAACAATGCAATGTGACATGTAAAGCAAATAGGTGGTGAATGTAATAACCCATTGGAAGTATATTTGTTTAGGTTTAATAAAGCCAGTCATTCATATCCTTGCTCAAATAATTATGTGCCTCCCAACTCAGTAAAAGTTCTTCAGAGTCAGTTTTAAAGACCATACAATAACCCATCATTTGTTTATGTCATATTTGCTTAATTTCTTTATTGGATACATTTTAGTTATTTTCAGTTAGAGGTATAAATAATGGCTTGATGTTCATTTCTGTTCACAAATATGCCTTAACATTTTGGATGACATTATTAGGATTGACCCTTCGAAGTGGAGCTACCAAGTCAGGAGCATAAACAAGCTACCTATTTTAGGCTTTTGCTATACTTTTTAGTTGCTTTCCAGACTATTTAGTGAGAGAAAAAAGTTATAGGCTGCCTTAAAATATATAGGCTAATAAATTGTTTGGTTTGATTACAGTTTTGGGGATTTTACTTCACTTTGCTCAGTTTTCTACACTTGATCTTAGCCAAAAGGCCGAGAAGTGATGCTGCTCAGTTTTAGTGGGCTGTTCTTAAAGTGATGATTTATGTACAAAAAAGTGATATATTTAATTTTGTGTTATATGAGATATTATTTGTAAATAACAATTCAAACTTAGTAATGTAACCATGATTGGAGTCAGTATAATCTAGAGAGTAAACTGCAAAGTTTAACCATTGTCTGTCATTACTAGTATATTTATGTCCTCACTCTAAACCTAAATATTTTATCTACCAAATTGCTCTATTACCTATATGTAGGAGTCGCCACACCCAGTCTACAACCTCATATGGACTGGCTAAGAAATCGATCAGGCCCCCACATCATGTGGAATGAATGTGTGCTTGATTGCATCCTTATGCAAACGCAGGGACTGTGAGTTCTCAGGCTGCACACAGCTGAGAAAGGACTGATAGAGATCTGTGCAGACACAGATGGGATGTATGTGATCATGATGTGGGCACCAGCTGATTGAGCTTTACTTGCCCTACCCTTAATCCCTCTAGCTTGAACATTAACTTAGGTCATCCATTACTAGTTAACTCTTTGGACATGCTTGTCTGCACACAGTCCCATAATCCCCTTTTCTCCAGTGTCAGCTAGCTTTAGTTACTTTGCAATCATCCTGTTAAGCTTTCTAAATAAAAAGGCAGAGACAAGAGCCCAGGAGGTCTCTTCCTTCAAGATGGCCTCTTCCTCACCACCAAACTTTTGTGTCTAGAATAGTTATTCCATACGTTTCAAATGAGTCCCAGCTAACTTGGAGACTCGTGCCTACATGGTAATTTTATTAAAAGTAAAACTAAGAAAAGTTATGTAACCAGGAAAATACTAATGTTGAATATTATCAAATTGATGTTCTTGATGCATTTCTAAGAATATCCATGTTTACTTTGAGAAAATAATTGTAAACAATAAAATTAAACAGAATTTTTGCAGCAATTATTTAAAATTATTAATTTAAATTAAGAAATACTTATGGAGTGCCTGCTATTTGCAGAATATATGCAAGTATTTATTTAAGGCAAAATTACTCTATGTACATATTTTTGTTATTTCGTGTTATGAATAAGGATGTTCTCATTCTGAGAGTGAAGATTTATGTTGAAACATGCATTTGTTTATCTTTAACTCGTCATAAAGAATACATTGTATACAAATAAATAAAATATATAATTAAATGAAAGGTAGACAGGGAGACTTTCTTTAAACAACTTTTATCTTCATTATTAATCCTCACCACAATTTACAGCTCCTTGGGTGAAGGAAAATTCCACTGGACAGTTATATAGATTAAGATTATGAAATCAGCATTCCCAGTTTTTCTTGACAGCATAAATGGGAAATCTGTTGAAGAGGGATAATTATGAAGAAATCATAAGTTGAGAAAGATATCTCAGTCTCCTAGCCTCAGTGTCTCAAGGGGCCAAAAGAAATGATAATTTTTCAGACCCATATCCTAGCTGACTTTTATTAGCGTTTATAATAAAACCTGCTTGGAACGCAGCTGATTTACAGTCTCATCTAACTAATTGAGAGTCAAGAAATAAATGCAGTTGACTTCTGATTAGCCAAAGTGGAGTAATGTCTTCATTGAAAACTGAATTTAGATATAATATGTTTGCCTTTGGATCCATGCTTAAGTTCTTGTCCTCTTGGTGGGTGAGTGAGAAGTGACGGTAATCAGTGAGGAGGGCAGACAATGGCTGGCAACTTCATTTTGAGATTAGGTGTGATGGAGGGTAGATATTCATGACTTCAGTATTTTTTTGGTTCAATAATATTATAGCCAGGATCGCAACCGCAGGCAACAAATGATGGTGACCTTTCTTGATTATTTGCCACTAAGTGTGCTGTTCTTTATAGCAGTGCCCATGGGCTAGTGCTTTATCACACTTGGCTCCAAATAAGTCAGTTCCTCCAGCAGCAAAACTTCTGCATTTCATGCTCTGCCCAGCCCTGGTAGAACTACTGCACTGATGGAGCTGGAGGGCGATGGTATATGAGGATGGCTCCAGGCTACGTACTCTCACTGTTCTCCCACTACCTACCCTAAGTTCAGTAGTTTTTCTTAAAATAAAAGCATATTTCTTGTATGCCTTTGGTCATTTTCTGGAGTCCTGAAATGGTTGTTTTGACAATTTTGTGCACTTTTGTCATTTTTTAAAAAGAGAAATACTGAATCTCTTCACTTCATTATTTTGGAAATTCTGCATTCTGGGTCCAATTTTAATTGGAATGTTGAAAGGTATATTTTGAATGAGGCCTAAGTATAAACCTATCCAGATCATGTATAACCTAAATTTTATATTTTTTTTCTGGGACCAAAGATTTTAGCATTTCAAGTGGAGCAAGAAAGAATCTTAGTTCCCCCTTTTTTTTAGATTAGTAATTGGAAATGTTAGTGTCTCGTGCAGTTATCACACATATTGTTGGTGTCAGAATTGGATCACTCATGTGTAAGTTATTGCTGTGCCTCTCCCTGTGCAGCTGTAGGTACTGATGCCCTTTCTCTGCAGCCTCAACCCTTTGCTCCTGAGCTAATCCTGCCCAGGTCAGAGAGTACACGAGGATTCTCAGCCCTGCCCTGAGTGGTCTGACATGAGTTGCACTGTCTTGAACCAGAAGCTCAGGAATGGGGCCTACCAGTCTTGTTCAAGCCCTTCAGGAGATTCTAGTGCACACTCAAGTTTGAGAACTGCTGGCATAGAGTAAAAGGTGGTTGAAATCGTCATTAGTTCTATACACTAGAAGTTTTGATAGCCAATATGCTGCTGTTTTCACCACAGTTAAGATCACATTCATTTTAAGACACACTATTTTATGAACAGGAAAAAAACCTCTACAATTTCAACTGTGCAACAATGGTTTCTTAGTATTACAATTTTATTTTATATATGTTGGAAGAATCCTTCAAAGGTAATATTGAAATTATCACTTTATGCACACAAAAAAGAGAAAATATAAGTAAAATAAATTGATCAGGGCATTTCTTAAACTCCTCTCATTTACAGATAGACACTTGAATCTCTTCCTTATTCAGCATTGTCATTGTCCATGTTATTTCATAGGTTATCATCCTCTGTGTCATAAAGAGTTGGTGATAACAACATTTATTTTTATTTTTATTTTATTTTATTTTTTTAAATTAAAAAAGAATTTTAATTGCATTTGACATACAATATTAGTTTCAGGTGTACAACATAGTGGTGAGTCATATATATAACTTACAAAGTCATCACCTTGATAAATCCGGTACTCATCTGACACCATTCATGGTTATTACAGTATGAGTATTATTGACTATATGCCCCATGCAGTACATCCCTGTAATTTTGAATTTGTTCTTCTTAATCTCTTCCCCTTTTTCATCTACCCCTCCAACCTCCCTCCCATCTGACAACCATCAAAATGTTCTCTATATCTATGAGTCTGCTTCTGTTTTGTTTATTTTGTTCTTTAGATTCCACAAATACGTGAAATCACATGACATTTGTTTTTCTCTGTCTGGCTTACTACACTCAGCATGATACCCTCTAGGTCCAACCAGATTGTTGCAGATGGCAAGATTTCATTCTTTTCTATGGCTGAGTAATATTCCACCACATATATGTACCACCTCTTCTTTTTTATTTTACATTCAATATTATTTTATATTAATTTTAGGTGTATAGCATAGTGATAATACATTTATATAATTTAATACGTGATCCTGCTGACTAGTCTAATACCCACCTGGAACTATACATAGTTATTACCATATTATTGACTATATTCCCTATGCTTTATTATACTTTACATCCTCACGACTGTTTCATAGCTACCCATTTGTACTCCTAATTCCTTCACCTTTTTGCCCTTCCCCTAACCCTCTCCCAATTATCACCTCAACAAATCTAGTACCCACCTGACACCATACATAGTTATTATAGTATTATTGACACTATTTTTTGTTATACTCTGTGTCCTCTTAATGACTTTGTAACAACCAATTTGTGCTTCTTAATCCCTTACCCCCTTTTCACCCACACCTGCAACCCCCCTCCTATCTGGCAACCATACAGATGTTTTCTGTATCTGAGTTTGTTCTGTTTTGTTTGTTTATTTTGTTCTTTACATTCCACATAAGTGAAATCAAATTGTATCTGTCTTTCTCTGTCCGACACTCCACTCATCACAATTCCTCCATGTCTTTTGATTGGAACTTTTAATCCATTTAAATGGAAGGTAGTTGTTGATAGATATGTAGCTATTGCCACTCTATTATTCATAATTTTGCGGTTTTTTTTTTTTTCATCTTAAAGTAGTCCCTCTAATATTTTTTGTAATACTGGTTTGGCGGTGATGAACTTCTTTAGCTTTTTCTTTTCTGGGAAGTTCTTTATTTGAATGATAGCCTTGCTGGCTAGAGTAATCTTTGTTGTAGGTCCTTCCTTTTCATCACCTTGAGTATTTTCTGCCACTCCCTCTGGCCTGCAAAGTTCCTGTCCAGGAATCAGCTGACAGTCTAATGGGTGGTCCCTTATAAGTTACTAGTTGTTTTTCTCTTGCCGCTTTTAGGATTCTGTCTTTGTCTTTAACCTTTGCCATTTTAATTATGATAAATCTTGATGCAGGCCTATTTAGATTCATATTGTTTGGGACTCTGTGCTTCCTGGGCTTGTATGTCTGTTTCCTTCACCAGGTTAGGGAAATTTTCAGCCATTATCTCTTCAAATAGGTTTTCAATTCTTTGCTTTTTCCCTTCTCCATCTGGTACTCCTGTGATGCAAATGCTGTTATGCCTGATGTTGTTTGTCCCAGAGGCCCCTTAAACTATCCTAATTTTTATGGATTCTTTTTTCTTTTTGCTCTTCTGATTGGATATTTTCTACTACCTTATATTCCAAATCACTGATTCAATCCTCTTCTCCATCTAATCTGTTCATAATTTCTTCTATTGCATTCTGAATTTCATTTATCGTATTCTTCATTTCTGACTGATTCTTTTTTATGGTTTTTGTGCCCTTCTATATGCTTCCTCTCTTTCTGTTGAAGTTTTTCACTAAGTTCCTTGAACATCCTTATTCATCATTTTGAGCTCTCTGTATCTGATAGGTTGCTTGCCTCTATCTCATTTAGTTCTTCTGGAGTTTTCTGCTGTTGTTTTATTTGAGATATATTTCTTTGTTTCCTCATTCTGGATGCCTGTCTGTGTTTGTTTCTATGTATTAGATACATCTGCTACATCTCACAGGATTGCAGGATATAGCCTTATGTAGTAGGTGACTTATAGTGCCCTGGTTCCATCTCCCTTGTCACCTGTACTGTGTGCTCTGATTTGGTGCCAATGCTGTGCCTGGAGCTACTCAGCAAGTCTCAGAGCACACCGATGTTGGTCACTGTCAGCCTGGGGCCAGTGGACACGAATAGTTTTCCAAGAAAGACTGCTCACCAGAAAAAGTACCTCTGGGGTTGGCAGAGTTGAGTGGTGTGGGGTCCCAGTAAGTCAGCAGGGTGGAGGGAATGGAGCTCTCCAGACCAATCAGGTTCAGATTTGGCTGTGTCAGGTTGGTTGCAACACAGGAAAGATGGCACCTACCAGCTGGCTGCGTGGGAGGAAGAATCACTCAGGAAAAATGGCGACTGTTCTCTAGCCCTCACCCTCACCCCAAAACCATATACCTTAGTCTGCCCCTGATATGCCTCCAATACCCCCTGAGTCACCATCCTTCTGCCAGAGCCCAGGGTGCGTGCATGCAAGTGATTGGGTCTGTATAGGCCTTTTAAGGAGACATCTGGGGTTCCCACAGCCTTTTGTTCCAACTGGATGGTCAGAGTCCCCACTGTTTTTCACAGTCACATATGGGGCTCCTCTTCCCAGTACCAGTGCTCTGGGCTGGGGAGCCTGGTATGGGGCAGGGGTCCCTTTCTCCTCTGTGGGAAACCTTGGTGGCTGAGATATCCCTCCTGATTCTCTACCGCCACCAGAGGTTTGACTCCTTTCGTGTCTGTGCCTCCCCTACCAGTCTTGACATGACCTCCTCTTCTTCGTACCTTAGTTATAAAACTTCTGTTCATCTAGGCTTCAGATGGCTGTCCAGTTGGTGGTTCTATAATTTAGTTGTAATTTTAATGTGTGCATGGACCAAAGTGGGCACCATCTTGGATTCCCTATATTTCGTAAAAGAGTGTTCCATTATCATTTCTGGGTTTTTCTCTCAGCCTCTGATACTGATTCTGTAAATTTTGATGTGTTTGCACAAAAATAATGATAACTATGTCAGGACAGCCATCTGGCTGGTGGTGATTCTCAGATGCAACACAATTTTAGATGCTTTTCAATGTTAAAAAAAACAAAGCAGAATGGCTTAGAATAAAAGAAATTTGGTGGTATTTATACAATAATGTATATTGCCTACTTATTTCCTCACTTCTAGAGATTAATCCTGTAGATTATCCTTTATACAATTGTCCTTCACTTATTCTTTTTATAATAATGTAGCATCCTTAGTTTAGCCTTTGGTTGTATTTAGATTGGTATATCTTTTTCTCCAGAATTTCCTTGCCTTAAGGAGTATTTTAAATCATATTTTTAGTCTCATGAAATATATTATAGCTGACCCTGTGGAATAATGAATGTTTTATTTTAGTCAGGGTTTTCTAGAGAAACAGAACCAATTATATATATAACATATATATATATATATGTATATGAAGAGAGGAAGTGGGGTATGGCGGGGGTTGAATGTGAATGAATTAGCTTATATATATTGTGGCTTATATTGTGGAGGCTAATAAGTCCAAAAATCTGAAGGGTACGTTGGCAGGTGGGAGACCCAGGAAGTCTTGATATTGCAGTTTGTGTCCAAAGACAGTCTTGGGCTGAGTTTTCTCTTTCTTTTGGTGGGGGGAGGGTTTCAGTCTGTTTTTTCTTAATGACTTCACTGATGGGATGAAGCACACCCACACTTTGAAGATGACAAATGCTGTGGAGCATGCAGAATATATACAAGGTATAGAAACTTATATTCTAGTTTAAAGAGGACATTAAAGTGAATATTTAACCAAATAACAGTATAAAACAGAAATGTAGGCATGACAGTATTTAAAATTGCATACCATGTGTAGATTGCTATTGTAAGATTCATCTTTTCCATGTTCTTAATAAAAGCAAATCCTTTTTCTTTAATAAATTGACTGGGAAGATATAAATGAAGCTTTTATTTTATTTTTTTATTTTTTTTAAATTTTCAGACATTATCACTTTTATAATTTGAGAATTTCCTCTCCAGATACGTGTATTTTTTTCTCTTTCCATCACCATATATTTAGTTCCCATTCCCTCCTCTCCCATCCCCTCCCCACTTGTCCCCAAATAAACATTAAACTATTGGTTGTGTCCATGGGTTTTTTGTTTGTTTGTTTGTTTTTTCTTTGTTGTTTTCAGTTTTATATTCTGCATATGAGTGAAGTCATACAGTTTTTTTTTTTGGTCTGGCTTATTTCACTTAACATGATGATCTCTAGGTTCATCCATTTTGTTGTAAATGGCAGTATTTCATCTTTTCTTATAGCTGAGTAATATCCATTGTGTATATGTACCACAGCTTCTTTATCCAGTCATCTGTCACAGGGCACTTTGGCCACTGTGAACAGCGCTGTTTCCATGTTTTGGCCACTGTGAACAGCGCTGCATTGAATATTGTGGTACATAAGTCTTTGCAGGCTAAGGTTTTCACGTTTTTCGGGTAGATACCCAGAAGGGGGATTGCTGGGTCATATGGTAACTCCATTCCCTATTTTCTGAGAAACCTCCACACTGTCTTCCTTAGTATTTGTACCAGTTTGCACTTCCACGAGCAGTGTGCGAGAGTTCCTTTTTCTCCACATCCTCTCCAGCATTTGTTAGTCTTTGTTTTGTTGATAATCGCCATTCTAACAGGTGTGAGGTGGTATCTCATTGTGGTTTTGATTTGCATTTCCCTGATAGCTAATGAGGATGAGCATTTTTTCATATGTCTGCCATTCATTTGTATTTCTTCATGGAAGAAATGTCTGTTCAGTTCTTCTGCCCATTTTTTAATTGGGTTGTTTGTTTTCTTGTTAAGTAGTATTAGTTCTTCATATATTTTAGATATTAGACCCTTATCTGATGCATTGTTTGCAAATATTTTCTCCCATGTAGTTGGCTGTCTTTTTGCTTTGTTGATGGTTTCTTTTGCTGTGCAGATGCTTTTTAGTTTGATATAGTTCCATTCATTTATTTTTGCTTTTACTTCCCTTGCCTTTGAGGTCAGGTTTATGAAGTCTTCCTTGAGCCCTAGGTCTATAAGTTTAGTACCTATGTTTTCTTCTATACAGTTTATTGTTTTGGGTCTTGTATGAAGAACTTTAATCCATTTTGAGTTAATTTTTGTATATGGAGAGAGTTCACAGCTCAGATTCATTCTTTTGCATATGTTTTACCAGCTTTCCCAGCACCACCTACTAAAGAGGCTGTCTTTTCCCCATTGCATACTTTTTGCTCCTTTATAAAAAATTATCTGTCCATAAATTTGTGGATTTATTTTTGGGTTTTCAGTTCTATTCCATTGGTCTTATTTTTCTGTTTTTCTGTCAATACCAAGCTGTTTTGATTATTGATGCTTTGTAAATTGAAGTCAGGGAATGTTATACCACCAGCCTTATTCTTTTTATGGTTCCATATAAATGTGATAATTCTTTTATCTATTTCGTGAAAGTGTGATTGTGGGATTTTGATAGGCATTGCATTAAATCTGTAGATTGCTTTGGGTAAAATGACCATTTTAACAATGTTAAGTCTTCCTATCCATGAACAGGGAATATTTTTCCATTTCTTTGTGTCTGGTTCAATTTCTTTCAAAAGTATCTTATAGTTTTCTGTGTATAAGTCTGTCATGCTCTTTTAAGTTAATTCCTAGGTATTTCATTCTTTTTGTTGTGATAGTGAAAGAAATTGACTCCCTCATTTCTTTTTCTGAAGATTCATTGTTTGTGTATAGGAATGCTGTTGATTTTTGTACATTGATTTTGTATCCTGTGATTTTTTTCCTTGAGAAAAATGAGATATTTTCCTTCTATACCCATTTTTTTTCAGTATTTTGATCATAAATGGATGTTGTATTTTATCAAATGCTTTTTCTGCATCAATTGATAGGACCATGTGGCCTTTATCTTTTATTTTGTTTACATGGTGTATCACATTGATTGATTTTCATATGTTGAACCATCCTTGTGCTCTTAGGATGACTCCCATTTGATTATGACGTATAATCTTTTTGATGCATTGTTGTATTCTATTTGCTAATATTTTGTTTAGGATTTTTCATCTGTGTTCATCAGAGATATTGGTCTATAGTTTTCTTTTTTTTGGTATTGTATTTACAAGGTTTTGGTATTAGGGTAATGTTGGCCTCATAGAATGAATTAGGAAATTTTGCTTTCTCTTCACATTTTTGGAAGGATCTGAGGAGGATATGCATTAATTCTTCTTTGAATGCTTGGTAAAACTTGGTGAGACCGTCTGGTCTGAGGCTTTTGCTGTAGAGAGATTATGGATAGTCATTTCGATCTCTTGTTATTGATTGGTCTATTTAGATTATCCAATTCTTGGTTCAGTCTAGGTAGGCTACAAGTTTCTAGAAACTTGTCCATTTCTTCTAGTTTGTTAAATTTAGTGGCATAAAGCCCTTCATATTATTTTTTTACAATCGTTTGTATTTCTGTGGTATCAGTGGTAATTTCTCCCCTTTCACTTCTAATTTTGGAAGTTTGTGTCCTTTCCTTTCATCCTTCAATTAGTCTAGCCTGGGGTTTATCAATTTTGTTGATGTTCTCAAACAACCATCTCTTTGTAATGCTGTTTTTTTCTGTTGTCCTTCTGTTCTCTAATTGGGTTAGCTCTGCTTTAATTTTTATTATTTCTTCTGCTGACTTTGGGTTTTGTCTGCTCTTCTTTTTTTAGTTCTTTAAGATGGGATGCTAATGTGTTTACTTGTGATTTTTCTTGTTTCTTATGATTGGGCTGTAATGATATAAATTTCCCTCTTATTACTGCTTTTGCTGTGTCCCAATAATTCTGATACATTGTATTTTCATTGTCATTAGTTTCTATATATGTTTTAATCTTGTCTTTTGTTTTTTTATCCAGTCATTTTTTAATAAGATGTTGTTTAATCTCCATATGTATGTGTTTTATTTTTTTCTGCTTTCCTTTTGTAGTTGATCTCCAATTTCAAAGCTTTGTGGTGTGAGACTTGGTATGATTTCAGTCTTGCATTTACTGAGGCTACTTTTGTGTCCCAACATGTGGTCTATCCTTGAGAATGTTCCATGTGTACTAGAAAAGAAGGTATAGTCTCTTTTTGCTGGATAAAGCATCCTATAAATGCCAGTTATGTTCAATTGCTATAATGTGTTGTTTAGAGCTGATAGTTTCTTATTTATTTTCTGTTTGGATGATCTGTCTATGGCTGTTAAGGAAGGGTTTAAGTCTCTCACAATGATTGTGCTTTTGTCAGTTTCTCCTTTCAGATCTTGTATATTTTGGTGCTTCCTGGTTGGGAGCATATATATTGATTAGTGTCAAATTTTCTTGTTGTTATATTGTGCCTTTTATCATTATGTAATGTCCAACTTTGTCTCTTTTTATCTTTTTTAACCTGAAGTTTATTTCATCAGATATCAGTATGGCAACTCCTGCTTTTCTCTGGTTACCATTTGCTTGGAGTATTGTTTCCCATCCTTTCACTCTGAGTCTGTGTTTGTCCTTATGGCTGAGTTGTGTCTCTTGAAGACAGTATATGGATGGGTTTTGTTTTTTAATCTAGTCTGCTACTCTGTGTCTTTTTATAGGTGAGTTCAGTCCAGTAACATTTAGAGTGATGATTGATATGTGAAGATTTCCTGTGGCTATTACTTTTTTGTTGTTGTTTTGTTTTATTTTTGTTTCTGTCTTGTTGCCCCAACTCTATTCCATTTGTCCTGATGTTTTGTTTTAGTTCAAAGAGCCTCCTTCAGTATTTCTTGAATTAACAGCCTCCTGCTGGCAAATTCTCTCAGCTTCTGTGTGTCTGAGAAGATCTTTATTCTGCCTTCATATCTGAAGGGTAATTTTGCTGGATAATTTATTCTTGGCTACAAGGTTTCTCTGTTTTAAAGTTTTGAATATTGGATTCCATTCCCTCCTGGTTTGTAGGGTTTCTACTGAGAAGTTAGATGCTAGCATGATGGGTTTTCCTCTAAATGTTATAGATCTTTTTTCCCTGGCTGCCTTGAGAATTGTCTGTTAGTCTTTAGTTTTTGACATCTTTAGTACCATGCATCTTGGAGAAGATCTGCTAGGGTCCAGGTATCTAGGGGACCTAGTTTCTTCTTTAATTTGGAGTTCCAGATCTTTCTATGGGTTTGGAAAGTTCTCGTCTACTATTTGTTTGAGTATGTTCTCTGTAGAATGCTCTTCTCCTTCTTCTAATCTTATTATTCTGATGTTGTTTTGTCTCATGGAGTCAGATAGTTCTCTTAATTGCAGAGTTCTTGCAATCCTTTTGGTTCTGTATTCCTGATATCCCTCTTTTTGAGATGTTTCCATGTTCTGATCTTTGATATCACTAATTCTTGCCTACATCGGGCTGGCCCTGTTTCCTATGGCAGTTATTTCATTTTTTTACTTCTTTTATTGTATTATTTATCTCTCGAACTTCCATCTCATTCTTCCTTATGTTTTTAATTTCTTTGATAAATTGTTCTTTTTGTTCACGAATTTCCTTTCTTAGGTCGTTCACCTCAGCTATGATGTTCTGCCAGTGTGTTTTCATTTCTCTCAGAGCCTTTACAATGGCTACTTTAAATTCTGTCACTTAGTTCAGAAATTTCTAGGTCTATGCGATTCTTTTCTGAGGATTTTTCATCTTTCTGAGCAGCTTTAGACCTAAGGTATTCATATTGTCCACTGTGTACTTCTTCTTTGGCATGAGGGCTTTATATTCAGCAGAGCCCAGAAGCTCTTTCCTTCTCTGATTTGTATTTTTGTGGTGTTTTATTGTAGGGCAGACACTAGCGGCACTGGGGGCCAAGTTTTGGGAGAGAGGGGAAGTGTATAAACCTTATCTCTGATCTCCATCCACGTTTGGAGGCAGGGCACATCTATTTGCAGTCCCTCCATGTCCTTCAGTTCATTGGGGAGGCTGTAGGAGAGGGGAGAGCCCTACAAAATGCACACCAGGGCAGCTCCACCTCCTGCCCTTTGCTGGGGAAGCTGGGGGAGAGGAGGGAGCTGATGGGATGCAGGGCCAAGGATGCTGTTGCTGGCTGGGGCGAATGGTATGAAATCTGCCTTTTTTCCTGTGTGTGCTCCAGTGAGCAGCTGTTCCAGTTGAGTTTACAGGTGCACACCGCATGAGGGAGCCAGGTGCGTGCAACCCAGGGGTCTAAAGCCACAGTTGGTGTCACGAGCCTCTTGAGGGCGGGTGGCATTCCTCTTTCATAGGCTGGGAACCATGTCCTTGTGGAGGATCCCTGCATGCGAGTGCTGTGGACCGTGGGTGCGTCAGGAGCCTGAGGTGCTTTTTCTGGGGCCCCACCTCAGCTTGTGACTGTTTAGAGTCCTCACTCAGCCCTGTTACTATTCAAGAGCTTCAGAGGCTGGCCCCCAAGTTCTGTCTCCAAGATGCTGCTCTAAGGCCCAGCTCTCCCACGGTCTCCCACCATTCCAGGACTCTGGCTTTCACTCCTCCCTGCCATGCATTGTGCTGCTCCTGGACAGTCAGCAGTGATGGGGTCCTGTCATGATCTGTTTTTGCTCCCTCCTTTCTCTCCCACTATCCCCCTTTTCTCCATCCTTCAGGTGTTTTCTTGTGATGCATGGATTTCTCAGCTGTCACTGTGTCACTCATGATCCTCTTTCTTGGCTCCTGGACAGCCATTCAATTGTGTTTTCTGGGAGAGGCTTTAGGGACCTCCTACCATCTTGCCCTTGGTCCTAAATGAAACTTTTAAAAAACAGTTTGTTAGTATAAGTTTTAGCAATGTAGTATGATCACCGAAGCCTGTTCAGAACAGAAACATGACAATTTTGCAGTACATTGATTAAAATTGTTCTAAAGAATGTACATTTTTTTCCTAGTCAGGCTTGTATATATGGATAATTTTGAATACTAGGTAAGATTGAAAAATAGTAAACCCAAATCTCACGAGGCACAACTGAAAGTCAGCTTTGTTGATTTAGAATAGTACTTAATTTGTAAAACTGAGGTGCATGTGGATATATGGTTGCATATCATTTTGTAGTTATTTAGGGTCAACTTTTCATTTATAAATATATTTGTAGTTGATATAATCAGTGTGTCAGAATGTTTTGGATGAATTCTTGCGTTTAAGTAGTTTTGGATCTGCTAAGTCATTTCTCTGAAATAAAAATATACATATTGAAGGCAAGACACATTTTTTTTCCCTCACTGGAGCACCTGATAAAATGATGAGCATTAAAAATTGTTTATTGTCTTAATTTAAAATGTAATGAAATAGTGAAGGGATAACTAAACCTTTAAACAGATTTGTGATACATCTTTATAGTATTTATTTACTCTGTGTCAAAGAGATGGTAGAGGTCAAGAGAAGAAAGAAAAACAAATTTGTATTGTTTGAGTGTCATATCTGTGGATATCATATAACTGTACACTACTTAATTTCAGGCACCAATTCTATTCTGCATTCCATTACTGTTTGTTAGAATGAAGGACAAAAATAGTTCTTTCCCTCTGCATTTCTAAAAATGGACTGGTTTCACAGCAAAGATTTGGTGCCAGATAGATACAGTGTTTTTAAAGGTCTGGAATGACTTTTGGGAAGGATTCTTATTTTAAAATGAGCTAAACTTATTAAAATGCAGTTGAATTTACTTCATTTCCTCAATAGTGGGCCTGTTAGATATAGGCTGTTAATACTTAGTTTTTTTCAAAGGTTGAGCTTGCAAATTTACTTTGGATGTAATTTAATGACCTAGAAACAAAATAACTTTATGAATTTCCCTCCTGAAGATCTTATGGTCATATACTTACCTTAGCTTATGGAGGCATGCAGACTCTTATATCAGCTGGGCCTGTATATTTTTCTTTTTTCCATATGGATTTTCTAAACTTTGTATGACTCTCAGACCATGGCTTAATTTTACTGGGATTTAATCTAATTTAGAAGAATTTGAAAATTGTGATAAATTTACCTGATTCTAGAAATTAAGACAATTGAACATCTCTTACTTTAGGTTCAAAAACCTTCCAAAGAATTCTAACCCTCTGATATGGTAGCTCAGCAATTTAGTTCCTATGTTCCAGGCTCTGTGTTTAAGATGAAAAATATATAAATTGAAAGAAATTTTCGAAGTTGCCTGGGAGCCAATTGTCTTTTGGAGAAAATGTGTAAGAAAGCCTCCACTAACTTCACTGAAGTTATATGTGGCATTTTATGCGAGATCTTGAAGTAATTTTCTTTAAAAACAAAATTAAAAATGGAACCTCAGTTCATTATTATTTGTATTTGTTAGGAACCTGGTTCGAGCAAAACAAAACAAAACAAAAGAAAACAAAACAGTATTTTTTCTTTACGGTCTTGAAAAGTTCAGGAATCTGTTATCTTTCTCTTTTTCTGCCTTTCTCATGTGGACTTCAACCTTAGGCTCTGTGTAGAGACAGATGGGGGCCTGCAATGCAGGTATGTGTCTTCTCAGACTCAAATCTAGCTCAAAAGGGAAACTTTGTGTGTGTGTATGTGTGTCTGAATCTGAGTTTTGGGCTTGATTCTCGCTAGTCTTAGTTGCATACTGGGTTCATCTTTGAACCAATTCTATGGTCATGGGAGTGGGCTTCTACAATGATTTTATTAGATCTAGGTCTTTGGCCCAGTCTAGGAGCTGGGAGAGGCATCACCCCTGTCCAAAGCACATGGCAGAAGAGCAGGGAGTGCTGCACCAAAGGAAATCCAGATTACTCTTCACAGAAAATGGGGGAATGTAGGCTGTAGCAAAAATGATAAATATCTGTCACTGTGCCAGTGACTTTGCATTTAGGATGGTATATCTTTTTCAAAAACCAAAGCAGTAATTTCTGTTGGAGTAGAACGTCCATTTTAAAGTGCATTTCACTGATGATAACAGAAACTTAAAGTAACAGTGGCTTAATAAGACTTAGGTTTATTTTCTCTGCAGGTGGGACATCCAAGTCTTATATAGCATTTCCATGACAAAACTGATGTCACTTTGAATTGATACAGCTCTTGCAATCACATTTGTAGTGTCCACCAGTTGTCTAGTTCCCCTTTAAGATGTTTTGCTAGGCAGTCCTGTTCAACAACTTTCAGTTATACATCATTGCCCAGAACTTGGTAACATGGCCATACTTGAGGGCTGTCTGGAAAGTATCCAGCCATGTAATATGAAAACTAGAGGCATTTGGGAATTCCCTGGTGGTGTAATGGCTTAAGGCTTCGGTGTTGGCGCTGTCAGCGCTGCGGCCTGGGTTCGATTCCCAGTCAGGGAGCTACCCACATACCAAAAAGCAAAAAAAAAAAAAAAAAAAAAAAAAAGAAAAGAAAACTAGAGGCATTTATGGCTGGATTTTTTTTCCAGATAGCACTCATGTACTTACACGGAAGTCTGGGAAATGTAGTTGTTTAGATAGGCACAATTCCACCCCAATAATAACCCAATACGTGTTGTGTTTTGTTAGTAAGAAAGAACTAGTGGATGACTTTGAGGTAGATAGGTAGGGTCTTTCAATATGTGTTATTTTATTAACTGATATGAATGACATAAGAGGTTTGTTTAACAACCCAATGAATTTTACACATTTAATATTTAAAACTCATTTTAGAAATAGATGGTAATATAAATAATGGAGCTAATGTATATCCTAAAATTGGTAACAAGGTGTGCATTGAATGAATATCAAACAACGAGGTCAAAGGAAGAGTTGAAGATGATTCTGATTTAGCTGTCCTAAAATTGATAACAAGGTGTGCATTGAATGAATATCAAACAATGAGGTCAAAGGAAGAGTTGAGGATGATTGTGATTTAGCTGTCTCCTGGATGTTCGGCTATGTAATGATGCCCTTTACCAAGACAAAGTATATAAGAGTAGTGCCAGGTTTTCAGCAGAAGTTAAAGAGTTAAGGTTTGGACATTTAAAACTATAAATGCTGGCATCAGATGACATTCAGATGATGTCATTTGTTCACCAGCTGCACATTTTGATATCTATTGTGCATTTTCTGGCAGAGAAATGGGAACTGGATATTTTAGAAATTCTCTGCTCCATCCATTCCTCTCTTTCACCTTGTGATGTACATTACTAGAAGTTAGGGAGAGTTGGGTCCAAAGGACCTTCAGTTCTAACTTTATGGCTTAGAACAAGAGAAGTCTTTGTGTAGTCAAGTGTAGATTGAGTGTTTTGAGGATGTGTGATTCAGTTGTCTTAGATTTGGTACAGTTCTTTGCAGGGTGAAGGAATGAAAGGAGGCACATAGATTTACAATAGTCGGTGATATTTTCAACAGTTAATTGGTAATGCAATGTGTTATTCCTGGGGAGTGAGAGACGTTTTTAGGCTACTGGAGAATTATATAGAACTGCAATATTATATTCTAGGAGAAATGTACTCAAAGGGGCTTTTAACTCTCCTTAAGTTAGCATTTCGTGACCACACTGTGAAATCATCTTGTCTTCTGTCACTTTAATAACTGAATTATAGCTATGCTTTCCTTGAACTTTATATAGTTCAACATTTATTGAGTGAGCTTTTTGCCTTTTTTGTTATCCTAAATACTGGAAATACAACTATTAATAATGGAAAAAAATGCCTTTATGGTTTGCTGTCTTACTATTACCTATTTATCAATCCCTGCTTTTTCATGTTTACTAGACTGAATTTCAAAGACAAGATATTCCACAGATCTTAGTGGACATTTTGTATGGACACTGTAATTTAGCCATAATCGTTGAACAATTCCTAATCAGGCTAAGGCAATTTGAAAAATAAATAAGCAATAGATTAGTGGGAGCTGCTGGTACTCGAGGTAATATTAATTGCTACTAGAATGAATAAATAGTTGTTTTTATTCTTATATAATGTCACAATTGGCTCCCTGGCAGGTTTTTAGAAGTGGTTGATTTTTTTTGTTTTGTTTTGTTTTTTGTTCTACAACACACTACTTATCTAGCTTTTGAGAATATATCCAGTGTGAGAAAGAGAGACAAATGTTCCTATGTCCTGGGAGTAAGTAGATTCTCTAAAAACCCTTTTAATTTGTACACACAGTGAGTGGTGCCCAATGTATTATTGTTATGACTGTTGTTTGGGTGATGTCATTTGTTCACCAGTCAGTCAGCTGGGCATTTTAAACTGTCATTTCTTGGCTGAGATCACAGAAATGGGAGCAATTATGCTTTGGAAAGGATCTTTCTGTATTTAAAAAGCATTTTATTAATAAAAGTAGAGGTTCTCTTCATCCCCAGTCAATCACTAATTCTGTTGTCTTATTTTCTGTGTTTTTTTTTCCTTCCCACGTATCCATTTCTGCATGTATTAGGTTGGTGCAAAAGTAATTGTGGTTTTGGACCATGAATTTTAAATAATTATAACTAGGCTCAAACACATCTTTCTTAATCAAAGTAGGAACCATTACAATCAACACATTTTGGCTAATGGGAAATAAGTTTGTTTATTCCTGTAGCGTAAGAATACATGCTTCTGGATTTGATGCACTCTTGGAAAGCATTTTCTACATCCTTCTGTTGTGGAAGCGTTTTCTCTGCAAAAAGTTGTCGACGTGCTTGAAGATGTGGTAGTTGATTGGTGAGAGATCAGGTGAACATGGCAGATGAAACAAAACTTTGTAGCCCAATTCATTCAACTTTTGAGGGCTTAGTTGCATGAGGTGTGGTCAGGCATTGTCCTGGAGAAGAATTGGGCCCTATCTGTTGACCAGTGCTAGCTGAAGAAGTTGCAATTTTTGGAGCATTTCATTCATTTACTGAGCATACTTCTCAGATGTAATGGTTTCACCAGAATTCAGAAAGCTATAGTGGATCAGACCAGCAGCAGACCACTAAAAAGTGACGATGACCTTTTGTTTGGTGCAAGATGGGCTTTGGGAAGTGCTTTGGAGCTTCTTCTCAGTCGAACCACTGAGCTGGTCATTGCTGGTTGTCGTATAAAATCCACTTTTTGTCTCACATCACAATCTGAACAAAAAATGTTGCATAGAATAAGAGAAGATGACACTTCAAAACAACAATTTTTTTGATTTCCAGTCAGCTCATGAAGCACCCACTTAGCGAGCTTTTTCACCTTTCCAGTTTGCTTCAAATGCTTCAAATATAGAATGATCAATGTTGAGTTTCTCAGCAATTTCTCGTGTAGTTGTAAGAGGATCAGCTTTGATGATTGCTCTTACTGTCAAGCTGGGATGGCCGGCCACTATGTTCCTCATTTTCAAGGTTCTCATCTCCTTTGCAAAACTTCTTGAACCACCACTGCACTGTATATTCATTAGCAGTTCCTGGGCCAAAGGGTTTTGATGTTGGGAGTTATCTGTGCTGCTTTACAACTCATTTTGAACCCAAATAAGAAAATTGCTCAAATTTGCTTTTTGTCTAACATCATTTGCATAGTCTAAAATAAATATAAAATAAACAGCAAGTAATAAGCTTTTAGCAAAAAACATAAAGTGAGCAATGCACATTAAAATGATATATAACATAACCACATTTATTTAAGAATGTATTTCAATGTCAAACTGCAAATTTCAGCAGTGCAAAAACCATGATTATGGTTGCACCAACCTAATATAAATCTGAAATCACCTTACACCTTAAGATGACTCTTCTTTCTGCAGGCCTCTCCTGATAAGTGGTGCCAGTTTCTACCTAGTTTTCCTAAGCTGGACATCTGAAGGTTGTCAGAAGTTACTTTTTCCTTCTTGGTCACCATGTTCAGTTGCTATTCTGTGGTAGCAGTGTTTTTTCTCCCTGTTTCTGTTTCTCCTACCCACGATCAAGCTCTTACTACCTCTCTCCTGGGCTTTTGCAACACCCTCGTAAGGCTCGACTCCTGCCCATTTTCCGTCCGTCCTCTGGAAGAACTGCCGGTGTGATCTATCAAAAAGAATTGCAGGTTATATTACTCCTCTGGAAGTCCTTCACTGACCTCGCATTGCTGATCAGGCACGATCAGACTTGAGTTTCCAGCAGTGTGACTTAGAACATGATACTTCCAAGGAGACATACAATGGTTCAGACAAAGGCATTTGGTTATTTCATTTCCACCTATTATTTCAAAAAGCTAAAACATGATGAAGGTAGAGTCACTCTTTATAAGAATTACATTTTCTGTATGCACAAGAACATAGGTGTTCACTCTGTAGAACCCGACTGGCTATTGTACCCTCCCTCTTTCTCTCAAGAGGTACTGGACTTGGTGTTTATCACTCCCATGTATGTAGTTCTTTACACTTTTATGTCATATGTGTTAATTCCTGAGATCTATATCTATATTTCAATGTATATCATACATTGTAGTTTTACATTATTTACAATTTTTTGTGAAATATGTACTATTGTATGCATTCCTCAGTACATTTTGATCTGCATTTTTTAGTAACACAGAAAGTAGTATGTTTCCCCATCACACATTCTTACATGCCCATATATATATATGCACATATGGATAATGTTTTTTACCAGCTCCACTTGTGATAACAAATCATTGCCCCCCTTGAAATATCACCTTCCCAAGGAGGTGTGTCTGGGTACAGTATTTACAATTGCAACCCTTCTCCATCCTTTCTTTACCCAAATCCCGTGATCTAATCCGTTCTGTTTGCTGCACCACCCAGTACTTAGGATTTTCTTTAGTTTACTTATTTAATATATTTACTGTTATTGTTTGTCTTTTTACCCACTAAAATACAAGTGCCACAAATACAGAAAAATTTTATACATTTTTTCACTGAGAACAGTGCTGATATATAACAGTGTTTGCTGAATTGCAGTACGCTCATGAAAGAGAAACAGGAAGACCGTCTGCCTACAGATAGCTCCCAAGGTGTTCTAAGAAGGAACATGAAATCTAATGCAACTTTGTGATCTCAGCCACATTTTAAACCACAGTTTGATTCTCTTGCTGTCACTCAGTGACTTATAAAATAGTTCCAGTCAAGCAGAACTAAGCTGCTTTGTGAAATCTTCACTATGTCATGTTTAAAGACTGAATTTTGAAGGTAGCACAAAAAGTGGGTATTAGAGAAAAATGACTTATGGTCACCTATTAGATGTAACTTTGGGCAAGTTACTTAACCACAGAGTCTAAATTTTCCCACCTGTAAAATTGGAATAAAATTGGGGCATTTATTGAGTGGATTAAATGAATGCACACAAAGGTATGTGACGAAAGTACTTAGCATACAGTAGATTCTGGTTTATATTGCTTCTTGTATCATTCCCCTCCTTACCCTATAAACAGCTTTTATTATGTTTTTATTTAATATTATTTTGCATACTTTTAATTTGTCTTTAATTCTAATTCCCATTGACCTTCTGTTTGATTATTTAGTAATCTGTGGTAAGGTAAAATTTTACAAATACATACAAAGAGACCATGTATAGAATTCATCAGGGCATGGATTTTGGGTGATTGTAGGGAAGGTCTGAATTTTCATCATGTTATTAATATTTATTTACTCAAAAAATGTTTTATCTTCAAAGATATCAACAATGCTATCATTATTGGTTGGCATTTTAGGCCTTAGGATTGGAAAAAATCAATTCTTTCTTGTTGCATATTTAGAAATTAAGTAACTACTGGTAGGTGGTAGAATAAGAGATAAGGATTCAAATCAAATTCTTTTTTTTTTCTTTTTATTTATATATTTTGGTGCATTCTGGTTGGGAACATATATGTTGATTAGTGTCAACTCTTCTCGTTGTTGCATTGTGTCTTTTATCATTATGTAATGTCCATCTTTGTCTTTTGCTATCTTTTTAACTTGAAGTTTATTTAATCAGATATCAGTATGGCCACTCCTGCTTTTCTGTGGTTACCATTTGCTTGAAGTATTATTTCCCATCCTTTCACTCTGAGTCTGTGTTTGTCCTTATGGCTGAGGTGCGTTTCTTGGAGACAGCATATCGATGCGTTCTGTTTTTGAATCCAGTCTGTTACTCTATGTCTTTTTATTGGTGAGTTCAGTCCATTAACATTAAGAGTGATGATCGATATGTGAGGATTTCCTGTGGCCATTACTTATTTCTTTCTTTGTTTTTGTTTGTTTCATTATTTGTTTATTTATTTTTGTTTCTTGTTGCCCCAACTTTGTTCCATTTTTCCTGATGGTTTGTTTCAGGTCGAAGAGCCTCCTTCAGTATTTCTTGGAGTGCTGGCCTCGTGCTGTCAAATTCCCTCAGCTTCTTTGTGTCTGAGAAGGTCTTTATTCCATCTTCATATCTGAAAGATAATTTTGCTGGGTAATTTATTCTTGGCTGGAAGTTTCTCTCTTTTAAATTTTTGAATATTGGATTCCACTCTCTCCTGGCTTGTAGAGTTTCTGCTGAGAAATCTGATAGCAGCCTGATGGGTTTTCCTCTAAAGGTTATAGTTCTTTTTTCTCTGGCTGCCTTGAGAATCGTGTCTTTGTCTTTAGTTTTGGACATCTTTAGTACCATGTGTCTTTAGATCTGTTAGGGGACCTGTTTTCTTCTTGAACTTGGGGTTTCCTATCTTTCCATAGGTTTGGAAAGTTCTCATCTATGATTTGTTTAAGTATGCTCTCTGTTGATTGCTCTGCCCCCTCTTCTATTCCTATTACCCTGATGTTGTTTTGTCTCATGGAGTTGGATAGTTCTTGCAGAGTTCTTTCAACCCTTTTGGTTCTATATTCCCTCTCTTCCTCTTTCTGAGCTGTTTCCATGTTCTGATCTTCAATATCACTAATTCTTTTCTCCATCTGGTTGGCCCTGTTTCCTATGGCACTTATTTCATTTCTCACTTCTTTTATCGTATGATTTATTTCTTGCATTTCCGTCTTAATCTTTCTTATGTTTTGAATTTCTTTGTTAAATTGTTCTTTTTGTTCACAGAGTTCCTTTTTTATGTCATTTATATCCTTTTTTATGTTATTTATCTCAGCTATGGTGTTCTGCCAGTATGTTTTCATTTCTCTCACAGCCTTTAGAATGGCTGCTTTAAAAATCTCTGTCACTTAAATCAGACCCTTCCAGGTCTAAGAAGCTGTCTTCTGGATAAATTTCCTGTCCTTTCTGAGGAGTTTTAGTCTTTAAGGAATTCATCCTGTCTGCTGGGTTCTTCCTCTTTGACATGAGGGCTTTAAGTTCAGTGCTCAGATTATTGCTTTTGTGGTGTCTTGCTGTAGGGCAGACACTAGGTGGCACTGGGGTTCAAGTTTTGTGAGAGAAGGGGTTGTTTATTTCTTATTTCTGATCTCCTACTGCGTTTGGAGGCTATGCGCATATATCCTGGGGAGAGGCCAACAAAAGGTGCTCCAAAGGCGGCTCTGCATTCTGCCCTTTGCTGAGGAAGCTGGTCCTAGGCTTGTTTCTGCTGCTCGGGTGAATGCTATCAAATCAGTCTTTCTTCCTAGCCCTGATTCAGCATCTGGCAGTCTATGGGCTCACACTGCTTTCAAAACCCTGGGGTGCACGAGGAAGTGCACGTTCCATAAGTCCAAAGCTGTGGGCCTGGCCTGAGGCTGCAGGGTCCCCTTTGCAGTGGGCTGGGAACAGGAACTGCAGCCCTGTGTAGGTCTCCAGGGGGCCTTGAGCTAGGGTGTCATCTTTGCAGTTCAGAGTCCTTGCTCAGCCCTTCTACCAGTCAAAAGTTCCAGAGGCTGGCTCCCAAACTCCATCCCCAGCATGCAGCTCTAAAGCCCAGCTCCCCCGTGGTCTCTCCCCTCCCACAAACTGCGCCACTCCGAATAGTCAGGAGTGATTGTGTCCTGTTGCAGTCTCTGCTCCCTTCCCTCTCCCTGACTCGCCCCCTTCTCTCCAACCTTCAGGTGTTTACTTGCGATTTGTGGATCTCTCAACAGCTGTTTTGTCACTCAGTGTCCTATTTCTTGGCTCCTGGGTGGCCATTCAATTGTGTTTTCTGGGAGGGGCTTTAGGGACCTCCTCTCCAGTCACCATCTTGCCTTCTTCCAATGTCCTGTAAGATTTCCAATGCAGCAACAATTCATTTGTTGAGGATCAGATGTAATGTAAAATAACTATCCCTTGAAGAAACTCCAAAGCACACGTCTGCCAAGCAGGAGACCAGTCTCCCAAGATCTCCATCTCACTATCTCTTCCATTCATGCTGGGACATCTCCTTTTTCTTGCCAAGTTTCTCAAAAAATCACTCTGCTTTTTAATTGTTATTATGTAACCAATAACTATTGAAAAAGAGTGTTCTGATTGAAGTCTGTGAAGCCCTTAGTTTCCTGGCTAAATACAATAATATCTGTTGCCCACTTTAGGGAAGACAGTTGATGTCCTGGCCTCAAATCAAATTCTTATATGGTATTCTTTTTACCATATTATACTTTCATCTAAATAAAATTATTTTCTCTAAATGAATGATAAAATTTAAATGATTTTGTTAATGGCATGATAATTTTGACACAAACTTCTATCACATATATTTAACTTTTTAAATAGGTAATACATGCCCTGAGTACTAAAGGCTGTACATAAAAGTAAGTCTCCTTTACTTCTGGCTCTACCCAGTACTTTGTGCATGTATTCTTCTGTCATTTTACCCAAATGTAAACTTTTATGTACTTTGATTCTTTTCACTTAAAATTGTGGATGTAATGTATTGTAAATGATACGTATTTGCTTTTCAGAGCCCCATTACTGCTGCTCCTCACTCCCAGCTGTTAATTGATGGATTGATTTTTAAACTCAGGAAGAAATGCTTATTGAGTTCTGTGTCAGGCACTATTCTAGGCTCTGTGAATGAAGTAGTGAACATGATAGAAGAAAACCACTATCTTCATGGAGCTTACCTTCTTCGTTTTGTGGTTGGTGATATGATAGGGGTACAAATAACAGTCTCAGTGATAGACCAGAAGAGCGAGATACAAACTTCTGCAGACATCATCAGAGGAAGCTTTAAGGAACAAGTGGAAATATATCTGGATTTTTAAGTGATGGGTAGAACTGGGGAGGAAAGGGTACTCTAGGACAAATGTTTTGGAGTTATTTTTTTGTTGTTGTTGTTTCAATCTTTTGTATCTTTTTTACATGGTAGCCCTTGAAGTTCTACATTCTAGGTTACCATTTGCCTGAAATTTTGGAAAGTGCTTTCTTATTTGCAAAATATAAATGTTTCTTTGTCTTAGAAATCAATATCTGTTAACTTTCTAATACTTTTCCCCAATTTGTTTAGTTGAACTAGGTGTGTGGATTTTTATAGATGATTTGACCTTTTTTATAGGTACAAGAGTTTTCTTCTTTGTTTTACCTTTTTCTCATAATTTTATATGTGTATGTTCTAATTAACTATTATTTACTTAAGTGCCATTATGTGCTTTCGGCAGAGGTTGTCAACCTCAACTGCACACTAGAATCATTTAGAGAGTTTTAAAAATACTGTTGCTAGGCCACCACCTGTGTTTGAGGTGCTGCCTGGGCACCAGGATTTTCAGAAGCTCTTCAGGTGATTCAGCTTGCAGCCAAGCTTTAGAAGTCATTGGCTTAAAGTATTTCCGAAGTAACTGAAACATGCTTTCCGCTTTTGGAAAGCAGGTAACCATGGCTAATCTGAGTGGTGTGATCAATCTGTCATCTCAAATCTCTTGCTTAGAATAAAGTGAAATGATTAGAATTGGGATGGCAGAATCAAGTCCTTGATTAAGTAAGGCATTTGTATGGATAGACTAATTTTAAACCTTTAAGTTCCTGTGTTAATAGAGGGAGAGGTAGCAGTTCTTGCTTCTATCTGTATGCAACTTAAAGTTGTTTGGTTCATTATTTAAATCAGAAATTAACAAATCTCTTTTTAAAGCCTGGAACAATCACTAATTTATTGTTAGTATAGTTAGGCAAACATTGTTCTCAGACTCTTGTTGACTTTGTTACCTACTTTCAATGTAATAAGTACTCTGTTACCATAAGAGGATCTTTGTTTACTCCAGTAACAAGATGTTGGACAAGGATTTGTAAACTCAAATAGTTACCTCACTGAGGTATCAGAGAGCTTCCAGAAATAAATCTAACTGAACTTTAGACTGTGCTTTTCTTTTATTCTGAAAAGTAATCTAGTCTAGTTCTAGTTTGGAATTGGGGACTGAGGTCAGGTTAGGGATGTTTACTGTGATTTCACTGTTTGGTTTGAAGTATTCTGAATTATCTGACTACACCCATATCTTCCAGTATGTACAAACAGTGGGGTTGCAAACTTCTTTTACATCTATATAGCATATTAATACCATGTCTAAAAATAGTGGGGCTTAGTAAATAGGTGAATAATATAATCAGAATTGGGTTCAAAGCCTATGTTTTCTATTTATAAACTGCGTTACCTTGATTTATTTAATTTATTTAGCCTTAGTTTCCATATCTAGGAAACTGGGGAAAATGATATCTGAATTCTAGGTTTGTCAATGGGTAAAATTTTTAGATTCTGAACACAGAAACTGCCCACAGTTGGTCTATAATAAATAATAGTTCCATAGTTTTGAGATTGATTTATTCTATATATTATTCTAGTACAAATGATACCTGAGAACAAATTAAGCTCTGTATTTACTTTAATAATAAATCTTACTAATAATGACTATTTGGGGTGATGTTTATAAGTCATTATTTTATGTAGCTGAATTTCTGAATATTTCTGAATTTCTAATAAACTTGGTAATCTGATAAAGGTTGATATTACATCTTTATTTATACTTTTTCACTATGTTTAGAGATATTTCACAAGAACTTACAATATAAAGGGAGAAATTAGAAAGTAGATAGTCTAGACTGGGCAGTATAGTATAGTAAGGGTATAAATACCTAGGTCCATACATACAAGGGCTGTCCTGAAAGTATACAGCCATGTAATATGACAGTGTTATATTGACAATGGCGGGATTTTTCCTGGAAACCTCTCATACACAATGAAATATAAGTGAATTGTAATACAAGCTATGTTGAGGTATAACCAAATCAAATAAATTCAGTCATTAAAAAGTGTTTGTTGCATTACTTTGTGTGCCCAACTAAGACTTTCATAGTAATGACTCTTCCCATTTTCTGCCTTTCAAAATTGCTCTCACTTTTTAAAGGCACAATTCAAATGACTATTTTATGAAGTTTACCTGCTCCTCTTCCCCATTGACACACTTAAAATGAATCACTTTTCTCTGCACTCTGTCAGCATGTGACTTTTACCTTGGCACTTATTTCACTGTTTCATTTTAAAAGCATTTAAGTTAATGGCATTGAGTTGAAGATTGTGTGAGTTCCCATTGGCTTTGACATCAGAGTATTATTAATAATCTAATCTTCACTCCTTTTTGTGCTTAATTTACTTACCTGTAAGGTGGGGATAAAAGCTTCTCCTTCATAGTTTTATTGAAAGATTAAGCAGTGTAAGTGGCCAAAGATAGTACATGATCAATAAAAGGTAGTGAATATTGTTATTGTTGGTGTCTGGTGTGTTACTGACTGTATGTAAACGTAAGACATTACAAGTAAAACCTTTTCTTCTAGACTGTGCAAATTTTAGGACAGGGAATTATGTTTTGACATTTTGCATAAGGTTTAATACATTAACAAGTGTTTGTTGATTAAATACATTAACTTTCATCTTTAGTTCACTTTTATGATTTTATTCATTTGTGTGATATACAACTGAAAGCAACAAATGAACAAGACAGAAACAACAGTTTAGTGGTTACCAGAGGGTAAGGGTGGAGGGGGATGGTGGGAGGGTCACATATATGGTGACGGAAGGAGAACTGACTCTGGGTCATGAACACACAATGCAGTATTTAGATGATGTATTACAGAATTGTACACTTGAACACTATAATTTTACTAACCAAAGTTCCCCAATAAATTTAATAAAAATTAATAAAACAATAAGATGCTATTCTCATCACGAAAAAAAAGATTAGTACTGGCATATATCAAAACAGTTTTTTTAATGTTGTTTTCTAAATGACTTTGTTTTAAAATTGGTACAGGTATCTTCTTATCCCATAACTTCAGTGCCCTGAAATCTGAGTATTCCACAAAGATAATATGGTACTAACTTTCAGCGGTTTGGAGCCATATCCTGCTTAGACTAATGTGGGCCTTCCAGATTCCCTGAAAGCTTGGTACAGAGCACACACTGCTTGCTACTCAACACAGACAATAATGCCATCTCTGCCTCAAGAAAGAGGTAAGTGCAGATCAACTTAATCACATTACAAAATGTAGATATATTATACATCATCATTACTATTTTTTTTAAAAGAATTAAAAATTAGTTGGGGACTCTTAAAGAACCAGAACTTACAGTTTTACCTTCTTTGGGGGGTGGGGAGGGTATTTGTATTTTCTGGTATGGAATTTTTGTCTTTTTAATGATATTTGGTCGGTTTACATTTCTTTTAAAGTTATTCAGGGACCCTGTCCCCTGGATCTGAATACAGAATTGCCTTATCAAAGCACAATGAAAAGGAAAATCAGAAAGAAGAAAAAGAAGGGAACAATTACAGCAAATGTTGCTGGGACAAAGTTTGAAATTGGTAGGTCTCCTCAGAATCATGAGATTTTCATACTTATTGAAAAAACTAGTTAGATGTTGAAAGCAATGTAGAAATTCATATATATATATTTATATAATGCATTTTTAAATGCCTTCTATAAAAATTTTACTTTTCAACATATCAACAAATTGAACATCAATGTAAACTAAAAGCTTTAGTTATTAATGGGATGATTTTGATTAAATTTAATTTTAAATTGAAGTATAAAATAGTATCAACATCAAACAGATTAAAATGTTAAATATAAAATGAACAGTGTAAAATTTGAGGTTTTTATTAAACAATGAGAACCTGACTTATAAAGTACAAACATATTTCTGTGTTTTAAAAAATTCTTGATGGCGCTGTTGCTTTTTTAATGAAGTTCTAGTGTTTATGTATAAACAGCATCTGCAGTGTAGAGAACAGGTGAGAATTGTTTTAAATTATGATACTTTGACCAGCCTTGTAGAACTCATTATGAGTCTCATAAGTACTCAAATCATATTCCTTTTTTATTAATAATTTTGCATTAAAGGAGTCGAGGAAAATCATGTGAACCTCAAGGATGTGAATTATTCTTAGCCTTATTAATCTTTGAGAAGCTTATTTCCATTTATAGTAGTTCACAAAAGTTTATCAGTAATCAATGGGGAATATTTAATTGGAGTTGAGGTCTCCCAGTACCCTATTCCAACAGGTGTTCCTCATAGGAAAAGACTTTAAGCAAGTTGGTGTGAGAGCGTGAGATATGACAGGTTCAGGGTTTATTTACAGCATATTTTCTAGAGTGAAAAAACAAAGTAAGGCGCTCATTGTAAAAGTGATTGTTGGGTCGTGTTAACTTACCCTCTCATTTACTTTTAAGTTTTATAAGGAACCTTGATTAAAAGGAGAGTGTTTAAGTGCAGTTCCCTCTCACTTTCCCAGGAAGTTTTCAGAGGATCCAAGTTGCATTGGTATTTTTCGTACTGATTCTAGTTCCATTTCTGTCATCAGGGTCTTCCCGGTTGTTTCTGAGAGGCCCTGAACAACCTCTCTCATGTGTTTGGGTGCAGGTCTGCTCCTGTGCTGCTATTTTGGCCTCATCCTTGTTTTTTCTTTGTGAGACAGTCAAAGGAGCCTCCCAGGCTGTGTCGCTATTGCCCTGGCCCTTCCTGTGAGCTGGCACAGCAGCTGACCCTTCGGGATGCTAAAGCTGCCCAGGGGTCTGTAGCAGGCGAGAGAGGAGCAGCCCTTTCTCCAACTCTTGTACATCGTCACCCGGGCCTTCAGAACAGCCCCAAGTTTTCCTGAGTCTGTCGTGGAGAACAGCAGCTTTGGCTCAGCAGTTCCTTCCCTGACCTCATCCATCTCCAATCTCCATCCTCCCACTTTATACCCGTTTTCTAGACATGATTGCATAAAAAGTCCTGTTTTTCCTCATCCAAAAAAGCCATTAAGCATTCCTAAGACTTGAGGCCAACAGGTGTCTGCTCCTCAGTTTCATGCTTGAGCCAAATAAATTCAGTCAATTGATCTACTTGTTTTAAAATTTTACTTTTCAGTTACAGTTGACAGCCAATATTATTTTACATTAGTTTCAGGTATACAGCATAGTGGTTGGACATTTATTTAATTTGCACAGTGATCCCCCTGATAAGGCTAATAGCCACCTGGCACCATATATAGTTGTTATAGTATCACTGACTGTATTGCCTGTGTATTTTACATCCTCGTGACTATTTTGTAATTACCGGATTGTCATTGGATTCTTTTATACCATTTCTCTTTATATATCCGGTACCAGTAAAAGTAAAACATTTAAAAATAAAACACCAAAGCACTGCTATATAGTTACACCAGTCTATTAGACTTAGAATTCTTTTGGAACCCAAAATTTACCCTAACTATTTTGTTTATCTTTATTCTAGATAAGAATGAACTTGAAGTTTATTGGAAGAAAAATGTCAATATTTTAATTGTGATATCTAAATCAGAGAGGATATAGTTTGTACTGAAAAAACAAGCTTTCCTCTGAGCATAAATGTTTGCAATAGGATTAGAGGGTTTTGAACAAATAGGAGGGCCAGTTTCCAAGTCTCAGCAGTGAATTCTGCTTTAGGATTTCTGATCCTGAATCAACATGGCTGACTTGGTTTTAATTGCTAAGAATAATTTGAACTAGGGAAGTGGAAAGTATAGCATAGCTCTAATGATCAGGGGCTATTTTTCCCTTTTCCCTTTTGTACTTAGCCCAAGGTCATAAGAAGGACATAAAAGTATATTTTCCTGAGTAGAGGTGGTGTCTTAGCTGTGTGTATGTTTTCCTTATGCCATGAATATTCATTAATCTTTGTAGCAATGTTGTATACCTGTTAAAACTCAGAGGATTGAAACTAAGGATTTTGAGTGCAACATTAAAGCAGTTGGCAGTTACTGTTGAGTATAATTTAGCCCTCGATAAATTGTTGTGACTAAAAATAGGTTATATGATAACTAATGGATATTTTGCCAAAGAAATACTTTGAGCTAAAATTTATATGTATTAAAAATGCTTCTCCTATAAATATATTTCAGGAGTATTTTAATTTTGGTTTAACTTAATCATTTACTTGCAGTTCGTTTAGTAATAGATGAAATGGGATTTATGAAAACTCCAGATGAGGATGAAACAAGTAACCTTATATGGTGTGATTCTGCGGTTCAGCAGGAGAAGATTGCAGAGCTGCAAAATTACCAGGTGGGAAATTAATCATGATCAAATGTTGCTCATTAGGAAAGTTATATGAACTCCCCTATAATTTTCTTTAGGGTTCTTAATATGTTGACATATTAAATTTCTGTCCTACCTTATCTGAATAGCCTGTTTTGTCGTGTCATATTGTACTGACTCTTTGTATGAATCCTGAATCCCTTCATCCTCTTTCCATCTCTAAGGAAGAATTGATAGACAAAAAGTCTTCTAGGCTGGTGCTTTGCATTGTGCTTAAAGATGAGTGATGTGGAATAGATTGCATAAAGAAGTCCGGGTGTGGCAATACCTTGTCATCTTAGCTATTTGTAATTTGGTTTCATTCTTTTATTTTTAGAACGCAAATACAAGCTTATATTAAAAATAGACATCAAACTAAAAAGTCAAATGCACAGAATTTTAGACAATTGACATTTTGTATACTTCTCAATTCATTAGTATAGAAAGTAATACTAAATTTACTGTAGGGAATTCCAGAAGTCCATTTTCACCAGTTTTTCTAAAACGCATATCTGTATGAATATAGTGAATTTAGAATACCAAAAATAATTTTGACATTGAATTATTAGTTATTCAACACAGAAAATTATAAGTTTAATGTCTATACATACACACACACACACACACACACACACACCCTTTTCTGATTTCTTTAAAGTTTTGCAATTTTATTCTCTGATTACCATAGATTCATTAATTCATTGTAGGCCATTTAATTTAAATATGTTACATTAATGTTTGTCAATTTATTAGAACATGAAAACTCAGAGGATGGATGTTAACTGTATTATAGTATAAATTAATATATTCATTGAGTCAATGAGAATATTAATGTTTACCTTTTTATTTTTCAGAGGATCAACCATTTTCCAGGAATGGGGGAGATCTGTAGGAAGGATTTCTTAGCAAGAAATATGACCAAGTAATCTTCATTTTCTTGTAATAGAGAAGATGTATTTGAAATTTATGTTTTAGTGCTAACTTTCACAAGGTTACATTGATTTGAAATTATATTTTGTTGGAAGAGATAGAATTGTAGAGCCAGCAGAGTCTTAAAAGCTCTTGGGTTCCATTCCTCCACTTTGCAGAGAAGGTAACTGAGGCTCGCAGAAATCAGTATCTTGCACAAAGTTGAACAGATGTTAATAGCAGAATTGCAGCAGAATCTTGGTTTCCAAAACTCAGGATCCTTTTCATTTTTAATGCAATATCTTCTTATTTATTTTCAGTTAAACTTTATAGGAATTGATCTGTTGCATTATATGCCGTGTATGCATATGTGTATTGATATACTGGTTATTGAGCATGTAATATGTAGTACAGGCACTGTGTAGTACAGGCACATACATACGCATAGACATATATATATATAGGTCCACCCAGGGATACATATACAGATGTATTTATCTCTGAGACCACTATTTAGTATACCAGTCTGCTTTCATAGGAAAAACTGTTCACAGTTACTTAAGTATATTTTTGTTGATTAGACTTTTGTTTTAGTTTAAGAAAGTTGAGTGATAAATTGAGAAATTTAAAAAAAAAAGAGATTGCCTCATAGAGAAAGTTTAGTAAACGTGTGTGATTAAAGAAATTTTCATACGTATCCACATGAAATTTTATACATCCAATTACTCAACAAATATTTTCATATGTCACTTTTATACCCTGGAGACTGCTAACTTTGAACTCACGTTTTAGTAAGGGAGAAGGGCTGCTGATACACACGCAATAGAGTTTGATTGTGCCCCATTAGAGGTAGAGTCAGTGTATGGTGGTGACGAAGGGGGTGGGAGAGATTCTTTTAGGGAGGACAAAGAAGGCTTTCTGGAGAAATTCAATACAAGATGGATACTGAAAAACGTAAAGGATTTTACCTTTTGAGAAGAAGGCAAGTAGATTGAAGTCAAGGACAACAGTGGGAGAAATAAATGGAGACTTAAGCCAACATGACATGTTTGGTGAATTCCTTCTATGGTTGTATAGTGTGATGGGAGGCTTAACTTGACATGATGCTGGAGATAATGCGAAGGCCAGCTATGTATGCCATGTTATTATATTTTATTTAAGAATTTATTTTTTAATCTCTTTACTCAATAGACACTTTTGTTTGAGAGAAATGAGGACTTAATTTAATGGGTTTAAGCAGAGAAATAATCTGTTTTAGATATCCTGGTGGTGATGTAGAGAATGGATTCAATGAAGGTAGGACTAAAAGGAAAAGGCCCTGGAGGAGATGAATGTTAGCATCTGGTGGGAAATAATGAGCATCTAATAAACCAAAAGAGGAATAGGGTGGGAATGGGGGGGAGAAAAAATATGAAAAAGACGAAGGAGGTAGAATTGATAGGAATTGACAACTGGTATGATGAGAGAATTAAAAAAGGAGGAGGAGGGAAGTCCTAGATTATTTCTAGTTTTCTGGTTAGGGTACTGTGCAGGTGTTATGATTGATTAACATAAATATTACAGAAAGACTGAATTTCAGAGGAGAGGAGATTACTGCTGTGAAATTTCTGACATGTGTTTCATTTAAGTCATTTCTTTTCACTTAAATATCTATTATGTGCCAGACACTGTGCTGGGCTTGGTGTACATGAGGTGATCAAAGGCAGATTTATGGCTTTTACAACTTTGGATTCCAACTGTATGATGAGTATTTTGTAGTAGAGGCACATCATTCTAAGTCAGTGCATAGCAAAGGACTTCTAAGTTAGAGAGGCATTGGAGAATTTCCCTGAGGAAGTGCTGTGCAAGCTGAAATACAAACCATGTGTAATAGACTTCTGGGCAGGAAGAATAGCATGGGCCTAAGTCTTGTGGTGGGCAAAAGCATGAATCGTCAAGATACTGAAATGAGGCCAAGTGTAGCTGGAGCACAGTGATACTAATGGGGAGTGGGAAAAAGATTAGCTGAAGGGTGATTTTTAGGATTATGGTCTGTATTCTAAATGCCATAGGAGAGGAAGGGGAGATGAAATTTATAATATGAGCAGATTTGCATTTTGAAAAGATCATTCTGGCTGCTTTTTAGAGAACAGAAGGCTGTATGGTTAGGAAAGGCAGGATAGTTAAATTTAGACCCATTAGTAGGCTATTAGTAGGAAATTTCTTATTCAACAGAACCTTTGGAATTCTTAAGAAAAAAAAACCTTCTAATAGAAAAAAGTTGACTTAATAATGTAAAAATCACATTTAATGTAACTTAATAGATCCATGACAGAGCAATGAGCAGAAATTATCCCAGATTCTCAAAATTCCTGTGCAAAACTACATGTCTCATTTGAAGCGATACATTTTTACATACAATGATTTTTGCTAGATTACCTAAATGGAATAAAGTATTTTTCTTGAATATATGTGTGCTTGAATTTTTTCCAAATATCTATGTGAAAGGATGCTATTCATAAATACTACATAGTTTTAATGTATATTATTCTAATTAAAGCTTTAATTTGATCTAATTTCATATTGTTGTTAAAATTTAATAAGTTTAAAGATGTTGGAAACAGAAACAAAGACATTAGCATACATTAGTATATGTGTGTGTGTGTGTGTGTGTGTGTGTGTGTGTGTGTGTGTTTCAAACCAGTCAATGTTAGCCCATGTTGTACTAAGATTATTTAGTTTATTGGTTTGTTCTGGATTTGAAAGATAGATTTAGTAATTATTTCCCTTTTCTTAATGGAAGTATAATTTCCTTATAGAGTTCTTGTGAAAAAGCACTTGAAATATGGTAACTATACGAACATCTAGTTGTGGAGACCAAGTGGTGGATATATTTGGGGACAGTATCTGCTCAGCTATAAAAGACTTGGGTACATTTATAAAAAAGTTATTTGCAACAGATTTTCTTTAATAATATTTTAAAATATTTCTTCTAATTTATTTTTTATTGGGAATCATGTACAAAATGGTTAACATTTTGGATTCATTCAAAGTAAACATTTTATACCTAGTATTATCTCTAATTGTGTATCAAATAGCCTGATTTGTAGCAAATACGAATATTAGGACATACATTGTAGTCATAAAATCCCATGTATAGGCATATATAATTCATAACAACAAAACCTCTACTGACTCAAGGCTTCACATAGTTTTCTCAGTGAAGTAGTTAAACTCCAAAAAGCACTGGCATAAAAGACTGTCAAAAACTACTCCTTATGGTTGACCCAGGGAACTCAAATTCATCTTTGAAGACACAATATGAATGACACGTGGCTGTGAGCCATTTCCTATTGCCCAGCCCTACCCCTGATGAGGAGTTAGTGACTCTGTTCACATGCTGTCTTGCCTTATATGCCTTTGTTGCACCTATCAATTCCTTATGGCAGAGACCATGTTAATTTACCTTAATATCTCTAGTGCCTAGCACATAGTCTAATATATACTCAAATAAATGTTTGATCTACTAATATGTAAATTAGTACATAGGACAGATAATTGTGTTTAGTTTTTTCAGTGAGATATCCCCAGTGTCTAGAATAAGTGCCTAGCACATAGTAGATGTTTAAGACAGTTGCTGAATGAATCAATGAGTTAATCAAGTAATGAAAAAATATAGGAATTTACATCCTTGTAGTTAATGTCAGTAGCACAGAGACAAAAATTTATGGTAGTTTGAATAGAAATTACTTTTCATATTATCTCTAATTTACAGAATGATCAAGTCCCGGCCTCTGGATTACACCTTTGTTCCTCGAACATGGATCTTCCCTGCAGAGTATACGCAATTCCAGAACTATATGAAAGAGTTGAAGAAAAAAAGAAAGCAGAAGACTTTTATAGTAAAACCAGCTAATGGTGCAATGGGTCATGGGTAGGTATTTTTCACATGGAATAGATAAAGTAAATTTGGGGGCAAAAGAATAAATGTGAACATTCACTCATAGTTGAGTACTGATAAAAAAATAAGAAAATAGATTTCTAATTATTGCTTTTTTTTGGAACAAATTATTTAATGAGTCCTTTTACCCTGTCTCACAGGGTTTAATAATTGAATTTAAAAATTAAATCAATGGGTTGTAAGACTTTAATAGGAGACAACAAAGTAGAGAAAAAGATGGTTTCTAATTTTTTAAACATAAAATGTACATTTATAATAATTTTAGAATAAAACTGGAGAATAAAGTTCAGTTGATACAATAGAGCTAAATTGACTTGGAGAAAGGAATAGAAAAGGAGTTACTTTTTTCTTAGCTAGAAATCTTAAAGCAAAATATGTATATTTGCTTTATAAATAAATTTTCTTTTCTTTATATAGCCATGGTAATTGGATTGAAAATAAGTAGAACACATTAAGCTAAAGTACCAAGAACTAGACATGCTAGCTGAGAATAAATTATATAAGTTATATTCCTGTTTCCTTGTGTTAGTTTTCTGCAGTGTACTTTTCAAAGAAAATGTGGCTGAGGCTGCTTGTAATAAAAATATGAGTCATTTTAATCTTTTGTTTTAAATTCTGTGAGAAAAAAAGGTATTTGTAAATATAAATTATTCAACAAATTTCTCTTTAACTTTTAATAATAATTTAATATGACATTATTTTAAATGTGATTTAGTAATTTAAAAAATAAAATTGTAGTGTTAGTGGGAATTTTATATTTAATATAAAGTTGCTTTGCAGTATGTTAGCATCAAAGGAAATTTTTGGGGAGGAATAGTTGCAGTTCACATTTCTCATATTAGTGTTAAAAATAATGTTAAATTTATATATAATTACATTTAATGTTAAAACATTACATATAAGTCTTAATATGATTTGACAATAATATAAAAGTAGCTGAGAAACCCTACTGTGCCAGCCCTATCTCCTGTAATGTGGTAGTACATAGGTAAAGGGAACCTCTCATCTATGGAATATATCTGTTTCTTTGCTGATCTTCTCTTTGGTTGTTGTATCCATTATTGAAAGTGGGGTATTGAAGGCTCCAGCCATTATTGTTGAACTATCCATTTCTCCTTTAATTTTGTCAGTTTTTGATTCATATATTTTGGAGTTCTGTTAGGTGCAAATATTTTTATAATTATTATCTTTTTGATGCATTGACTTTTAAAAATTATTATATACTGTTCTCTGTATTTTGTAATAATTTTTATCTTGAAGTCTGTTTTGTCCAACCTTAGTATAGTCATTTCAGTTCTTTTTAGGTTACTGTTTGCATGAAATATCTTTTCCATTCTTTTACTTTCAACCTATTTGAGTCTTTGAATGTAAAGCGAATCTTTTATAGACAGCATACAGTTGGGTCATTTAAAAAAAATACATTCTGCCAAATCTTTTTTCCATTTGTACTTAATATAATTATTGATAATGGAAGATTTACTTTTGCCATTTTGCTATTTGTTTCCTCTGTGATATAATTTATGTTCCTCAATTCCTCCATTTCTGTCTTCCTGTATATTAAATAATTTTCTTGTTTACCAATTTAATTTTCTTGTTATATATATATAATTTTCTGAAAGTTGCTCTGAGATTACAGTGAACATTTCAGTTTATACCAGTGTTGTTTGAATTAAAATCAATTGAGTTTTAATGCTAGAATAAAACAGAATAGAAAATTTTGCTCCATTATGGCTCTATTTCCCTTTATTGTCACAAATTACATCTGTGTACATTGTGTGCTCATTAACATAGATTTATAATTATTGTTTTGCACAGTTGTGTTTTAAATAATATAGGAAAAATGAGTTACAGACCTAAACTACACTAATAGTGACTTTTATATTTTCCCATATAGTCACCTTTACAAGTATTTAATTCTTTGTGTAGATTTTAGTTGCTGTCTAGTGTCTGCTTGTTTTAGCCTGGAGGATTCACTTTAACATTTCTTTTTTTATTATTAAATTTATTGGGGTGACATTGATTAATAAAAATTACATAGGTCCCAGTTGTACAATGCTGCATTACATCTTCTACGTGTTGTATTATGTGTTCATCACCCAGAGTCAACTCTCTTTCCATCACCATACATTTGTGTCCCTGTCCCTTCTCCCCAACTTGTCTCCCCCTTAACCTCAGGTAACTACTAAATTATTGACTGTGTCCATAAGTTTTGTTTCTTTGAGGCTTTCAATTTTATCTTCCACATATGAGTGGAATCATGTAGCTCTTGTTTTTTTTTTTTGTCTGGCTTATTTTACTTAGCATGATGATCTACCCATTTATCCAAAGAAATCCAAAACACTAATTTGAAAAAAATATACACACTCCTATGTTTATTGCAGCATTATTCACAATAACCAAGATATGGAAACAACCTAAATGTCCATCAATAAATGATTGGATGAAGAGTTGTACATTTACACATTAAAGTATTACTCAGCCATAAAGAAGAATAAAATCTTAGCTTTTGCAACAATGTGCACAGAACTAGAAAATACCATGCTAAGTGAAATTATTCAGACTGAGAAAGACAAAATAGCATATGATCTCACTTATATGTGGAATCTAAAGAATGGAATAAATGAACAATCAAAATGGAAAACAAAAAACAAAAAAATTCTTTTAACATTTCTTATATAGATCAGGTATACTAGCAACAAATGCCTTCTGTTTTTATTTTTCTGGGAATGTTTTAATTTCTCCTTCAATGTCGAATAGTTTTGTCAGATACAGAATTCTTGGTTAACAGTTATTTTTTTTCTATTTCTGTCATTTCTTTGAATATGTCATTTCATTGTTTTCTGGCCCTAATTCTTTCTTCATGAGAAATCAACTGTTTATCTTATTTAAGAATCCCTTGGGCATGATGAGTAGTTTTACTCTTGTACTTTCAAGATTCTCTCTTTGTCTTGGATCTTTTTGATTGTACGTATGATTATGTATTTCAGTATGGATCTCTTTGATTGATACTATGTGGAGTTCATTGAACTTCTTGGATATATAAGTTAATATTTTTCATCAAGTTGGGAAGTTTTCAGTCATTAATTCTTCAAATATTCTTTCTGCCTTGTTCTCCCACTCCTTTTGAGACTCCCATTATGTGTATGCTGGTATTCTTTATGGTGTTCCACAGGACTCTTAAGCTCTGATAATTTTTCTTCATTAGTTTTTCTTTCTGTTTCTCAAACTGGTTAATCTTCACTGACCTCTTGTCCATGTCTCTAATTATTTTTCTGCCTTTCTAGATTTTTTTTAGACCATTTAATTAATTTTTTGTTTCAGTTGTTTTACTTTTTAACTTTAGAATTTCTGTTTGGATTTTCTCTCCCTCCTTCCCTGATACTCTCTATTTTTTGAGGTAGCATTCTCATGGTTTTCTTCAGTTCTTTGTACATGGTTTCCTTTAGCTCTTTTATCAAATTTAAAATAGTTGATCTAAATAGTTGAGTGTCTGGTAAGCCCAATGTTTGGGTTTCCTCAGGAACAGTTTTTGTTAATTGATAATTTTCCTGTGTATTGGCCATGCTTTCTTTTTTCTTTGTATAACTCATATTTTGTTGTTGTTGAAAACTGGGCATTATGATTATGTAATGTAGCACCTGTGGAAATCAGCTTCTCTCTCCTCTACAGCTATTTTTGTTGTGTAGTTGCTGCCTGTGGTAGTGGTTTATGTGTTTAGTGGCATTTCTGAAATAATTGTGTTAAGTGTGTATTCTTTGCTGTGTTTGGTCACTGAAGTTTCTGTTCTGTTAGGTCAGTGATCAGCTATAGCAGTATTTGGACAGAGATTTTCTCAAATATGTGGAACCAAAAAAATGAATTTCCCACTTCTTGTAGATGATGTGTGTGTGTGTGTGTGTGTGTGTATTGGTTGGAGCATTTCTTTAGCATTCAACTAAGCAGTTTACAACTCTGCCTTAGCCTTCACTTTCTGCATGTGCCAGAGGTAAGAGCTTAGGGCTTTTTCAGATCTTTCCTGAGCGTGCACCCAGCCCTGGACATGCATATCGCCCTCTGTATTCCTAGAAATATGTCACAGATTTTCAAAGCCTTAATCCTCAATAATTCTCATTCTTCAGTCTTTCTTCCCAGTCTTTGTAGTTATTCTGTTGTTTCCCCCCAAGTGTTATTTTTTTCCCTAGGTAGAAGGGACTAATATATTTGCCTTTAAATGTTTTTCACAATTTCCTCCCCGCTCCCTCCCCTTAAGTAGCTTCCTTAGGGAGTTCCCTGCTAGGCAAGTTAAAAGCAAGTCCTTTGAGCTCCTCCAGTGAGCTACTAGACAAGTTAAAAATAAAAATAATAACCACTTCCACAAGAATAACATCTGCTCTGCTCCCTCTAGAACCAATACCTGTACTGGGAACATGAGCTGTTCAAGGCCACAGCTGAGCTTGGTTTTGGGGGATGGGACCAGAGTAAGATCAAGTGCCACAGAGCTCTTTTACATAGATTCAGCTTTCATTCATTTACTTTTTTATTACCTGTTACCCAGTTGTTACAAGCTTTTGATTAGTTTCCAGGATTTCAAAATAGTTGATTCTGACAATTTTGATTTGGGCTATTCATGGCTTTTGTGGAGGGACAGACTCGGAGTTACTTATTCCATCATTTTTCTCTTAAGTAGTAACTATAACTTTGTAAACATTTTGACTCCATATCAAATCATTCTTTTAATTCTTTTCTTTAAACTTAGGATTTCTTTGATAAGAAATGGTGACAAACTTCCATCTCAGGATCATTTGATTGTTCAAGAATACATTGAAAAGCCTTTCCTAATGGAAGGTTACAAGTTTGATTTACGAATTTATATTCTGGTAACATCGTGTGATCCACTAAAGATATTTCTCTACCATGATGGACTTGTGCGAATGGGAACGGAAAAGTACATTCCACCAAATGAGTCCAATTTGGTAAGTGATACCAGACAAAATCTGTGATCTTATTCATTTGTTCACATGTACTTTTAAAAGCACCCATTGTGTATATAGGTTATATGAATGAGAGTCCCTCCTCCCAGGTTTTTATAATCTAGAAGAATTGTATCTACAAAGAAGACTACTTCTGATTTATAGACAGCTTTGTGAAAATTAGGAAAAAAAGGTTTCTGCTCCAGGAAAGCTAATTAGGAGAAGGAACCTCTTTTGGGTGCTATGAGCACAAGAATGGATTTCAAAGCCCACATGCGAATACAGTGGGCTTGTGTGGAAATGACATATACATGTGTTTTCAGTGGCCCTGTATAGAAATGATTTCAAAGCACACTTGTGTATGTGGTTGCCTTGTATAGAAATGACATATACACATGCATATGCAGTATCCCTGTGACCAAAAACATTAAAAACAAAAGAGCAGTTTTCTTACTTAGCATATATAGTTTCACATTTTCATTTAATTACTCTGTATATTTTTTTTATTTTAATACTTCTTATGGTAGATATATTTTGAATAATATATAAAGTAACACTTTAGATGACTATATTCACAATCTTTTTAAGGGAAATGTGCCATTTCATTTCATTTGAAGACTATGTAAATAATCATGTAATTGTCAATCTGTATATTTTAAACTTTAAAATTTTCTTTTATCTTTAGAAGCTTTCTTTTCCGTGAAACCTCATGATTCTAGAACCTCAAAAGTGATGCCACTTTTGTTTCTTACTTGTTACAGACACAGTTATACATGCATCTGACAAACTACTCTGTAAACAAGCACAACGAACATTTCGAAAGGGATGAAACGGAAAACAGAGGCAGCAAACGTTCCATTAAGTGGTTTACAGAATTCCTACAAGCAAATCAACATGATGTTGCTAAGTTTTGGAGTGATATTTCAGTAAGATTATACCATTCCACAATTGTAACTTTTTTCTTAGATTAAAGGATCAACAAACATTTTAAATAAAGAGCAGATAACATTAGATTGAACAGACAAAGAGTGTTTTCACAAAGAAAGTGGTATTTGTGGTAAACCTTGATACATAAGTAGTATTTTCAATGCTAGGTATGGGAGAGAGGGAATTCTAGGTGGAAACAAAGCATAAGTAAAGGCATGGAGATCTGAGTGTAGTGGTCCAAGTTGGCATGTATGGTATTTGTGGGAAATTAACAGGGACTTATGGTGAAAGGTTCTCGGAGGCTAAAATTTAGGCCTGAAAATCAAGGCTTAACTTGGTATGCAGTAAGGATTCATTGCTTCCAGTGTTTAAGGTAGGAGAATAATAAGGTCATTGACTCTGAATTTAAAAGATAAATCTGAAAAAAGGTGTAAGATGGGTTAGATAGGTAGTGGAGGGCAATTGGGAGTAATTTAAGTGGAAGGAAAGATCTGAATTGAACCACAATAAAAGAGATGACAAGTGGAGCTCCCTGATGGTGTAGCGGCTTAAGGCTTCGGCGTTGGCACTGTCAGTGCTGCGGCCTGGGTTCGATTCCCAGTCAGGGAGCTACCCACATACCAAAAAGCAAAAAAAAAAAAAAAAAGAGATGACAAGAAGGTAAACATTGGAATTAACTGAATGTCTAGAATGAAGGAGAAGTGTTTAGAGATTCCTTTTAAGTTTTAAGGAAGAATTATATGGAGAATGGCTGTGGTATTATTGAAATACAGAGGGAAGGAATTTAGTTTAAGAAGAAAACACAGAGCTTAGTTTTGTAGATGAAGAAAAATAATTCTATTCACTTATTTGTTTGCTTGTTCATTATTTCAGTAAATACTTATTGAAGCTATAATGTAAGACTATCTCTGACTTAACAATTTGAAGATTTATAAAATATAGCTCCAGTCCTCAAAAAACTTAGTTTAGTAGGAAAAACCTGCACATAAATTTATTAGTGAAATGCAATGCGGGTAGTACAACAGAGGCTTTCATTGAGTGCTGTGGGGATATAGGGCAAGACCACATACAGTAGCTTTGGGTGGGTGGGGTGGGAGGAGGTCTTCCTGGAGCTATTGACACTTGAACATACAAAAGTCCATGAGGCTGTGATGATGAGTTCACTTTAGATATGTTGAACCTGAAATGCTATCTCAGTTAGAAAGATCAAGGAGGCAGTTAGAAGCATATGTTTGCCCTGCAATTGAAATTTAGAGTCATGGCAGCAGATGAAATTCCAAATGGTAAATGTAAAAAGAATAGAAGAAGCAGAGATGAGAAGATAACCTTAGTCCTAGCACAAGTGTTAAAATGGTATTCAAAGAAGAGTATGTCTATTGAAAGTACTTAATATGATTTGGATTTCCTTTGGGAACAAGTAATATATGATTTAATAACTCTGTTATGGAAACAAAAGTTCATACTTGGTTGAATTTGGTTCTGCTGAGAAAATCGGAGAGAAAAAGCATCACTTTTCTTTTGTTGATTGTTTTGTTGGTTGACCTTTTTTTTGCACCTTTATTTCTATATCACAGAATGTAAATCCAAGGTTCTTGGATGTCAGACAAGTAAAGAGTGAAAATGTATGGATAGAAGCAAATAGGGTGTGCTGGCAACTGTGGTAATTCGAAGAGAATAAGAGGTCTGAAGAGCATAAACACCACTAAGCACTAGCCTGTTGGTGCCACGTGGTATTTTGAGACCAGTATGGTTCATTCTAATTCTTCAATAAAAGTCATAAATGCCCTGATTTATAAATATTGGCAACACATTCAAAATTTTCTTTTGTAAACTTGTTTTTATTTTTATTGGGTATATATTAAACTTAGAAATGCAATTGTGGGATCATTGTATAGGTGACATTTAATTTTATAAGTCCCACTTCACACTCCCACTAGCAATTTATTTGTGTTCTGTTTCACATCTTCACAAATGTTTGGTAATGTCAGTCTTTTAACTTTTTAAAAAATGGCTCCATGAAAAATGTGTGTCATCTGGCTTTGGTTAGATGTTTCCCAACTTAAGTTCCTATTATATCTTCCCGAGAGACTAAAATATATCCAAATAAGAACTTGATTACAGTAATACTGTGTTTATTTATCTATTTGTTTATTTTAGAAAGGCCAATTTTGTGCAAATTCCAAAGAAGTTCTAATAGTGATACTTGCATATTTATTATCATATGAGTCTTGTTGTGGGTCAGAAGCATTGGAGTGGAGAAATTGGTTATTTTTGCACAGTATCTTCTTGATGGGAGGTCATACATTACCTGGATGATTTAATGAATGGGTTATTTGAGGAACTGAGACTGATGAAGTTTAATATACCCTCCAATATCCTTTTTTCTTTACTGAAATTTTCACTTCTGTATGGGTTTGGTTAGTCAGGGAAGTCTTTGTGAAAAGGTGGAACCTGTTGGAGCCTTGATGAGGAATATATAGAGAGAATTAATGAATCAGGGAAAAATGGGCATGATTAGCTTTACATACATTGTTTTGAAGTGGTATTTTCTCCACATAATTGAATTAGAAGAAGGTAGAGGAGTAAGATTAATACTGTTAATAGGGTATGAAGATTACCTTTTCTGTTAGAGCCTAAAGTATATTTGTCAGATAGGATTTAAACATGGATAATGTGAGTCTGTTAAACTCTGACATATTCATGATCTCTGCTATAAATGGTTAAATTTTCCATGGTTCTTGCCTACATTAGTGAGAATGTGTGCATTAATCTATAAATAAGCAGTTATTTAACACTTAGTAAATTTAACTTTTAAAAGTACATTTCTCATAATTATCTTGTCAGACTCTGCATTTATGTATTAAAAAATTCATCTTTATTAAGAATTACATATGCTTTATAAAAATAACTGTTTAAGGTGAATCAATAGAATAAAGAGAATGACAGGAGGTGGAAAAGGCAATCATCCAATAAATTTTTATCTTAATGTCATACAGCAACCCCTTACTTAATGACCTACCTATTTAATGACACCTTGGACTTATGACCAGTTCTCCAGCATGGGAATCCCCTCTCTCAGTCTGTGTGAGTCTCAGGAATCCCCTTTCTCAGTGTTTGTCTTGTTCCCACAGTTGGTTAGTGTTCACTACACGAAGTATTTGCTTTTACTTAAGACTACATATTACATTTATAAGTGTTGTGTCTCAGGATATCTGTTGAAACATACATACCCTATGGCACCAGGACACACCATGAGACATCTGCCTTTAAGCGTCTTGTGAATCAACCAATTCGCTTAACGGTGTAGTTCTAGGAACGAAACTGGATCATTAAGTGAGGAGTGAATGTAGTTGATAAATTTCATGGTTTAACTTAGAGCTATTTTTTTCAATGACCTCTTTTTTTGGGCGTGGTAATTTCTCTAAAAAATAACTCTCTATATCTGAAAACTAACATTTAATGCCTTCTGTGAAGCACAGAGATGTATGCTTTTGTGCTAGTCAAGAATGAATTTAAAAAATCAAGAGAAAATCAGGCCATGGACCCTAAAATGATGGTAACAATTTATAAAATCATCCCTACTGAATGCTTTATCTATATTTTAAGTACAAATCTGTAAGTCATATATTGGAAATTCTCAAAAGCATTAGTGGATTTTGATAAGCATTTGGTTATATCACTCCTGATTTTTACATGTACCTGCAATCATGCTTACATTTTTAAAAGTGTGTTTTTTTGTGTAGACTAAAACACAGATTGGTAATCGGGGCCTATTAATTAATATTCACTCCCCCCACCCCCGGCTGTTTTTTTTCACACAGACACTTACTAGCTAAGGTTTTCATTGTTTTTCTGCTTTCCAGTGATTTCTCCAAAGATTTACATGAAGTGACTTTTTGTCTTTCATCTTTATATGCTTTAGTATTACCATTGATTTGTTATTTTGAATACAGTGTTCTTTGATGGTATCTCATACTTATTTCCAAATATCATATGGTTTGGGATTCTGGGTAAGAGTGAGGTTAATTTCTGTCTTTCATTTTTTTCTCCCATATAATAAATACTGCTCTCACCAGGTAGTGGAATGTGTGTATCTGACCTGATTTTTGACATGGACTTCTAGAGGAATGATAAAATAACTATAAAGATAGTAGCAGTTTGGCTGCTAACACTTACTGAAGTTTTACTCTGTTCTAGGTATTGTATTGTACTAAGAGTTTTACAAGGAGTCTCATTTTGTTCTCACATCAGTTTTTTGCAGCAGGTATTATCACTATTGCCCCATTTACATTTGGGAAAAATGAGACTCACAGAATTTAAGCAACATGACTGAGGCTTCACATCTAACAAGCAGCAAAGCCAGGAATAAACCCAGAACATCCGACTTTAGAGCCAAGTTCTTAACTGCCATGCTATGTTGCCTCTACCCGTAGACAGACAGTTAAAAAGATAATATATTCTAAACTAAAACCAGTGAGACAGCTTTTAGCTTGTTCTCAAACTTCAGTCAAACAACTTTTTGTTTTATTTGCATTAGTAATTCACCCTAGTAGTATTATGTATCCTCATAAAAAATGATAATAGCTAGTTCTTTAATGGGTAGTACTTTCATCTCAGATCCATCTCGTAAACTACAAACTCATCACTGGACGAAGAAACTCCACTCTCCTAGTCCTATCAGCCTTTGTCTAAGGGGAAGTTTTAGAAATGTTTGTGAAATTCTAATTGGGATTTTTCTTCCTTGCCACTCCTAAAACCTTCTGTATGGTTTCCTGAGAAAGCTAGTGTATAATCCTGCCCTTATGTATTTAATAAACAGAAGCCACATATTTCAGTTTTTATTTTACTTATTCACAAATGTTTTTGAGCATCTACCAAATGCCAGGCACAGTTGTTTTGGCACTGGGAATGCAGTTGTAAGGAGAATGGACAAGGGTCCTGCTGTAACAGAAAAGGAAGTCTATCAGCTGGTTCTGTGCTATCTAGTGATGCAGTCGGGAATGATGGGTGGGGGGTTACCTCTGACTCTGGAGTCGGTGAAGCCCTCTCTGAATATGTCAGGGAGCCAGATACGGGCATATCAGGGGAAGAGTGTCCTGGGAAGAGGGGCCCAGAGAAGGTGAGTGTGGCTGGAGCACAGTGGGCAGGGGAAGAGTTTGGGGAAGTGAGAGCAGGGCAGGCGCTAGATGCCATTTCGTGTTGTGAACTTGGCCAGGATGCTGATTTGTAAGTCCAGTCCTTATTTCCACATAGGTGAAAGAGATACAAAGAAATAAGGCATTATCACCTTTCTTTTTCTTTCTTTTTTTAAATCACTATACTTGTAGGAATTGGTTGTTAAGACTCTGATTGTAGCAGAACCTCATGTCCTCCATGCATATCGGATGTGCAGACCCGGTCAGCCTCCAGGAAGTGAAAGTGTCTGCTTTGAAGTCCTGGGATTTGATATTTTGTTGGACAGAAAATTAAAACCATGGCTTTTGGAGGTAAGACATTTCTTTAAGAAGAAAGAGGAATTATCACTATTTTTCTATATTAAAACAAATGCTTTTAAAATGTGCACTTGGCGTTGTTGTCTCATTAACTGAGCAGAAAGAAGCCTGCATGGAGTATGTGGAAGGAAGAGAATGAAAAATCAGGGAATAGAGCATTTCCAAGAATGGATCCATATGTTTTTGATATTACTTTTACCAAATTAGCATTGAATTTCTAGGCCAGGGATTTTGAATATATGTGTAGATCTGCTTTTACTAATGTGTTATCTACTTTCTCCAGTATTTTCTCAGCCTCTTGGCTTCTACCCCTTCATGACTTCTGGATGTCTTTGCTCTCTCTGGGTGGGTGTCTGGGCTTCTGGACCACAGCCACACCATCTTCTGTGTGTCCCCCCTTCAAACTCTCAAAGAGAGAGAGGCACCTATGTTTCATTCATCAGTACTCAATACCTAACAACTCAATGGCATGAGTTCCCCCTATGGCTGAATTATATGCCTGGGCTCCCTTTATGTCCAGCCTGTCAGCCATGTGCCCTTGGGTTTCCTGCCAGTCCCTGGTATAGGCAGAGTGGTCATTTTTCTATTTATAAAAGGCCACTTAACATTTTTTTTAAAAAAGGAATAATATAAATAAGAAATAAAAATGATCTCTGCTTAAGATTTTTATACCTTTCCTCATATATTATGTCCAGAAAGAAACTTAGAAGTCATGTGGTTCAATAGTACCCCAGTCAGTAGTTCCCTTTAAGCTCCCTGATCGGGGGTCATAGAGTACATGGCCATGAAATACTGTGCTTAGTGTAAAGTGACTGCTATGGCTTGCACATTGTGAAAGCATTCACAAGACAAAGTGAGAAAAGAAAAGCAGTTTTATTAGATAACGCCCAAGGTAGAGTGGGCAGAGTTCAAGAGCGACAACTGACCTGAGGAGAAAGGAGACAATTATGCTTGAAGCTGAGCAGGCAGAGTCCAAGGGACTACTGCCCTGGTGAGAAGGGAGATTAGGCTTCTCCTGTGGGTTGTGGGGGTCACTTTTGCCTGCAGCAGCAGAGAATGGGATTTCAGGTGTCAGCTCCCAGCATCAGGTGCTGACTTAGAATGCAGGGCTCCCGGGACGTTTCAGCTCATCCATCAGTCACTCTCGCCATTGCTTCCCACGGGGACTTCCGGTTTGTCCTGCTTTATCTCTATTAAACCCTGGCCTGATCACTTAGGAAACCTTATTAAGAAAGTAGCCCATATCTCACCACTTAGTATTCACTTAGGTTAGTTACATTTTTAAGGAACATATTGCATAGAAGGTAAAATCAACAACTACCTTTGATTTTAGGTTGATTATCTCATTTTTTGGTAATGATTTAGAAGTTGGCAGTTACATCCATAATATCAAGGCTTACAAAAGCAAGTTCAATGAGTGACAGGTGAGATCAGAACATCCAAAATATATTTTGGAAAAGAACACTTTTTCAACTTGAGGGCCAATGAGAAAGTGTTCTTTTGAGGGTTTCATATGTATTTTCAATCTACTATGAGCAAATAATATGTATTTTATTTTCAATAAAATACAGTTCTGTTGGGTATTCAAATATTGCTCCTGCTAGGTCTAGAAATAAGATCAGTGTAAGGAATTTTACTTATCCTTTTGCTTTCTCCACTCCTTGGGTCATGGAGCACTTGATGGCCCTGTGGGCCCCTCACCTTGCTAGGGACTCTCATCATCGTCTTGAGGTGTACTAGCTCGTCTGCCTCCATCCTTTGCTGTTCTTACCCCTTCTGCTTACCTTTTATTCTTGATGGAGTGGGAAATAAGTAAAGACACATGAATTGAGGTGCAACTGAGAGGGTAGGGGGGAATTTATAGATATTTAAACACCTGTTTTTAAAAGCATTTGCCTAACTGGAGCTTCGCCTTAGCTCGGTAAATCAGAATTGACTGAATGGTTGAATTGTTTTTTTTAAGGCTCAAAGTACTGTTGTATGCATTAGTGTTTTTTCATACCGTATCCTCTCCTTCATCATTTCCATATCACTCAGAACCTTTAAAAAACTGCAAACCAACAGCTAAATAGCATTGTTTGCATTAGCATATTTTTATTTTCTATTCATTCTTTCATCATTTCCAGATCAATCAGAATCATTAAAAAAACCACCGCAATGAACAGAAGCTGTGGATAATGACTGTTTATTCTATTAAAGCAGTTAAAAGAAACTTATTTAGATCATGCTTCTTTGTATTTTCTTCCAGCGGCATTATTAGGTTTCTATGCTGTTAAGGACCTTTTGGCGCCATCAAGTGGAATAAGATAGAAGGTGCTTCTGAGAATGTGATAACTTTCAGGTCACTGGAATAATTGCTAGTAATAATTTGTAGTGGCAAATTGCAGAAATCTTAAAGCATAGAAAACATTTTTAGGGAAAAACATGGAAATTGGGTGCAGTATGAATATACTGCTAATACTTTAAGTGCCCTTGAATTAATTTCAATAAGTCATTGTGCTAGGTGGTAGATACACAAGAAAAATAAGATTACTTGTCCTGGTGTTGTGTAGACTAGAATACAGGTTTTATGGTAATAATTGAAAGTAAAGTAGGGAACAGGGAACCAGCACAAACAATAGAGTGATTGATTCTCTGTGCTCATGTGTATATTTGAGAGTTAAAAATAATCTTTGCAGGAAAAGGAACACCTAAAAGTAGGATATTTAAGGCTGTAGATGGTGGGGTAGGGGATGGGAGGGTGGAAGAACTAGGGGGGGATGGGGAGAAGTTAGTGGGTAGAGGGAACAGCCCTAATTTAAGAGCACACAATCTATTATGGATACTTTGATATGTGCATAAAATGTTTGTGTTTGTTTTGGTAATACAACTGTGATTTGGATGGTTAATAAATTGTATTTACTAATTTAATTTGCTTTTCAATAATTGTCATTCTTGCATGTATTTATGAGCTGCTGAGGTTTAAGACTAACAGCTGCTGGGTTTGTCTGATTTAGATTCAGGTAGGAAATGAGGACTAAAGAAATCATCAACATTATAGAGTAGATTTTTGGCTGGATGGAGCCCTGACTTTCATAGTTTCTTTCAACCATTTGAGGTTCTTTCTTTATTTTTTTCCTTTACCTTTCTCATAAAATGTAAAAAAACAATCCAAGATTTTAACTGAAAAACTTTTTCCTGTTTTTTCACATATTAGTTTAATTTTGTGGGTATATTGCTTCATAGATTGATTGCTTAGGTATGATAGTAGGGGGGAAGAATCAGAAATAGGTAAGAGAGAGCAGTCTGAGATCATGTTGTACAAAGACCTTATTGCCATTTTGGGGGAGGGATATACCTAGTAGAATTTCAGACTGCAATTTTGGAATGGAACACCTAAACAACTTAATAGTGATAGATAAAATACTTATATTTTAGTGAACCACTTAATCGGCAGTTCCTAAATGTCTGCTTTATTTTATAATCCTGTTACATGTAGTAACAGAACTACCATTAATTATATTATGATTCCAAAGATTTGAGTCACTATGGAATGGTTGAAACTTTTTCATATAAAATATATTACTGCATTCTTTGTCTGTACTTATAAGAGGAAGTACTAAGAGCCTTGAAGTAGCAGATTAATGGACTCCCTTTATCAAATTTACCTGGAATAACTGGATTTTCTTACAATTACCAAGCTATTCTCTTTCCCTTAAAACCACTTCATGGAGACAGGAATGTATTCATCACTTTCTAAATCAGAAATCAGCAAAGGAATAATACAGAATGGCATACTTCTATAAAAATACAGTTTGGGATATCTCTATAAAAAGACTTATCATGCATCCATCAAAATGATGGCATGAAAGATTTTCATAATACATTGTTAAGAGGAAAACCTTGGGTTATAAAATAGCATAATTAATACAGTCAGGTATTCAAAGGTAAAATGAATATTATAAATATACATGCATAGCATATATCTAGAATATTATTTATCAAATGGTTAACAATAAACTAGGTAGTCAGAGTACAGGTTCTGTTTATGTTGTTTGTTTGGCTTCTATTTACTGATTTTTCTGCATTGATCCTGTGTCACATTTATAATTAGGGAGGCATTTGGATTCCTGGATGATTTAAGTATAATGTAGTATTTCCTTCAGCTGTCAGTTGTAAAATGTATGGCATCAATTATCTTATCTTATGTAGTGATGGATTTGTTTAAGGCAACCCTCTTCTGTGACTAGTAGCATACTTGTTTTTTGAGATAGCCCATGGGGTTAGTTGGTGATCAAGGAGCTAAGCTGCAGTTTTGAAATGGCAGAGTTCCAACCAACTAACTTGAGTAAGTAATTTTCTTAATCACCTGCTATTCCAGCTATATCTTTATAACAACAACAACAAAGTTCAGCAACAACAAAGACAAAAACAAAACTCCAGTTCTTGACGTGGTAGTATATTATCTAATGGATTTCTGGGTACAAGGAGTTACTTCTTATTTTTCATCTTAGTGAAATCATGGCAGTCATGTCGAAAGTAGAACAACCACAAGTGGCTCATTTATTTCCATGAGTCCATATGCAGTTAGAAAAGGTCAAAGAGGTTAGTTTGAAGCTACCCTTAATGTAGAAAGAAACCAAATTTATTTTTTATGTAGCAATAGAGGAGTTTATCTGGAAGATCTGAAGCAGTGAAAAGAGGGCACTGATAGTTTCTATATTCTGAATACATACATGCATATAATTATTACTATATTGATAACATGCGTATTATTTTTTTTGCCACATTATTAGTATGCAGGATGAGTCACTTTTACTTCTCTAAACTTAAAACTTAGAGTGCATGGGATGATGGGTTGGATAGAGTGGAGAGGAGGGAGAGGGTGGATATGCTAACTGAGGGTCCTGAGCCAAGACAGCATGGGAAAGGGAGCAGTGATAATAGTCACTTGCATGCGATGCCTTCACTTCGGGGGGATGCGGCAGTAGTAACTGGGCCAGCTACCATGGAGAGCTCCCAGATTTCCTGTACGGTCCTTCTACTGGTTGTGGATCCCACAGTAGATTAACAGATACAGATTTAATATTTATTGGCCTACCAACATTTGGTTGCTTTCATTGTTTTCTTTCTTAATTTTAGATTAATCGAGCTCCAAGCTTTGGAACTGATCAGAAAATAGACTATGATGTAAAAAGGGGAGTGCTGCTAAATGCACTGAAGCTACTAAACATCAGGTAAATTATTTCCTCCATTCCTTGGAACTTTTTCACCACATTTGTACACAGAATTGACTTTTTTATGTTTTGAATTTCTTCATCTCATTTATGAAACCCATTTAGTTTTTTTCTTTTTAAATATCTTGTCCTCTCCTCTAGCACACTTTTTTCTTCTCACCACTTAATACTCTGAACCTACAGCAAAATATGGTTAAATTACAGTGTTGGTATAATTATTTAATATACGGTGTGATGTTGAATTGGAGAACACCTTAGAAAACTCTCTGGATTATCTTCCTCACTTTACAGAAGCAATTAAAGCAGAGAAGTCATTCAGAAAGTAAAAAGAAACAATTCAGACATGGATTTTCTACCTTTCTGAACAGAAACAGACAATTGTTAAGTGAGGTTAACTTTCCCATTGAAAAACATAGGGTATCATTTTTTTAAGGGTGAATGATATTTTATTGTATGTATATACCAGATTTTCTTTCTGCATTCATTTATTGATGAACATTTAGGTTACTTCTATGTCTTGGCTATTGTGAATAATGCTGCAGTGAACATGGGAGTGCAATATCTCTTTGCATTCTGATTTGAACTCCTTTGGATATATAACTCAGAAGTGGGATTTCTGGTTGCATTGTACATGATCATGAATGGCAAATATACAAATGCTGTTTTGTGGGAAAACTTTTGGCTCATTATGAAATAAATTTGTTAGAAGTTTAACAACTGGTCAATGAAGTAGTGAGGTGTCTGCCATTGACCTGTGATGTCATTTAGTTCAGTGATTTTTATGATTTCAATGGATTACAATTATCGTTTCAAGAACTCTAGAAAAATTGTGGGATACTTCTAAACTATTTATTTTAAATGTTTCCAAACATTTAGCAGATGCTTGATTGAGAAGTAGCTTTCTATGGAAAGCATTATTAACAAAGAGATGGACATATAAACTTGTTCAGAAATTTTCATGTCTACTTCTTTTGCCTGAACAAAAAATGATTTGCCTAAATTCTACTGATCTTTCAATCGTGTTAAAAGAAACGAGTAGAAAAGAAAGAGATGTAGAGTGGGAATTGTTTTGTTTATTTAGCTTACACAAATGCATCAAGTATTTTGGATTATTTAAGCAATGGGCCTATACATTTTTTTTTTTTTGCATTTGCTATTATTGTATAAGTAGGCTTTGTATTATTATTATTTTTTCTTATTGGTATGTCTTTTGAATTTGCTAATGATGGTACTAATTCAGGACCTTATCAGGGGTGTTTTTTGTTTTCTTAATGGTAGGATATAGACATTTAAACAGTGAGAAGTTTCTAGATTTAAAACTAAGGGAGAATTGGAATTCATCTTTATTATTTTTGTTGGTGTTGTTCCACTAAGAAAATTTAGCACAATTCTTGACATTTGGAGCATAAGCTAATAAAGCTTATGTTGCAGATATGTCGTTTCTCTCCAAACAGATGGAGAACATAATGGGCATATATGTGTTAGATTTGTATTTTACTGTGGCTAGGTATGAGATCGACATACCATGAGAACATAAACAGGAATGAAGAATGCTAGGAAAATTCTTGCCTGTTTATTAAATACTATCAGGTTAATTTTCATGTTTCAAATGAAGGTAATTTCCCTATTTACCTTCATTTTAACCACACTGTTACAATATTTGTGTGTGTTTTTTTATTGTGTTAATTTTATACTCAAGATGGATTTCTTATTGCCAAAATTTAATCTTAAACTCCTATCATAATATAAGTTAATGTTAGCTTTTCCATTTTTGCTATTTCTCTCCAACCCAACCTGTTTTAGTTAAGCTGATTATCTCGTTATTTTTCTCACATATCTTGCCCATTCCCAGGGATTTCTTTTATTCCTTACCCTGAATGCATTTTCTTTATTGCTTATGACTGAAATTCCATTGTTGTGCAACCATTACCATCATCCTTGTCCAGAACTGGGTTTTTTTTGTGTGCAAAACTGAAATTCTGTACTCATTAAACAATAATTTTGTACTAATTGCACCAGCTACATGAGAGGGAAGACAGGAAAGAAGTTCAGAGGAAATCTATCACACAACAGGACGTTTTTATAAAAATTAGACAGCTGTTACTAGATTTTCATGATTGAGCAAAAATGAAAAGGACTATGCAGGTGTTTCCAAATAAATAATGATTGTTAGGCTAGGACTTCAGTGAGAATTGAAAATATATTAAGAGTGGTCACTGTAAGTGAGAATGCTAAAATATAAATGGAGTTGGTCGAAGGAGGAGAAAGGAAGAAACATTTATTAAGGATTTATTCATGTTGCCACAGTTAATCTTTCTAAGAACTGTAGGAGGGAAACATTATTATTTACTAGATGGGGAAAGAGACTCAGCAGGTAATTGACCCTAGATCTTACAACTAGTGACTAGTAAGTTGCTATATGAGTACTGTTTCCATTTTATCTTGTCACCTTCAGAACTTCTATTTACTATATTTGGTGAATGATTAGATGACTATAATACATGTGAATATATAATTTAATCAACATTGATTTCTGTTCTTGCTCTGTTTTCTTTTCTGCTAATTCTCCTCACAAAAAGGTAAGATCAGAGCTTTGAATTCTACAGTATGGTCTTGTGTTTAATTTTTAGGACCAGTGATAAAAGGAGAAACTTGGCCAAACAAAAAGCCGAGGCTCAAAGGAGGCTTTATGGTCAAAATTCAATGAAAAGGCTCTTACCGGGCTCCTCAGACTGGGAACAGCAGCGACATCAGTTGGAGAGACGGAAAGAAGAGCTGGTAGGAGACTTTTGACAATACACCCACAACTCGGATCGCGTAATCTATTTGTCAGGTTTTATTGGTAACATCTCTTCATTTCCAGAAAGAGAGACTCGCTCAAGTACGAAAGCAGATCTCGAAAGAAGAGCACGAAAATCGACATATGGGGAATTATAGGTAAATGTGCTTCTTTTTTTTTAATGGATTGTATAAGTGAAGTGTCAAAACAATTAGTGTACATTTTTTAACCTTCTGGGCTTGTTTTAAGCACTGTTTATTTCATTCAGAGGAAGTGCTTTTATCTCCCCAGTATGGAAGCATAGTCAGCAGGTAGATGGTTTAGACCAGGGAGAGTTCCTGCTAGCCAGTCTCAAGGGTAGTTGTGTGAGGTCTTTTAAACCTCACATTATCCTGTGATTTGATTTTATTTGGTTATAATGTGCTATTTTAAGAAAGTTAAGTTTCAGGTCTCCTAGTATTCTATTCTTTCAATTCAAAGTAGTTGCTGTACTCTGTTTTAGACTCAAACGTGTCAGGAGCCAGGCAAATCATGGAGATGTTTGAAGTAACCAGGTGTGAGACAATAGGAATTGAATGTGGCCTGTACTGAACGGTGCCCCTCCAGAGCATCAGCTTCGTCAGGATAGAAGGGGTCCCTGAGCTCCTGGTGTTCTTAGAAAGACTGCCTCTTCTCCCAGGCTTTGACATTGACTCTGCTGAGTCAGTTAGGTGGATTTGGGGCCATAGAGCTTCTTGCATTCCTGATAAGATATTCTTTCCTAGCCTACACTCCATCAGCAGTAGTGATGAGAACACATTTCCTGTCACTCTACCTCTACCCAAAAGAGATCATTAGGGTTCATCTCTGCAGTCTTGTATACTTCAGTAACCACATTCAGTCCAAAACTTCCAAATTAACCCTTATCACCTAAAGGCTCTCCCCTGAGGTTCTGTATTTCTCCAGTATGCCCAATTGCAATTATTTCCTAGCTACGTCTCTCCAACCAAAGCCTTACACTGTATCTTCTGAAACTGCATTTTTTAATGATAATTCTAGATAAACTTTAATTTTTGTGCATGACAGATGAAAATTTATGAATTTTGCTATTGGTTTTTATTTCTAGCACATAGAAATGTGACTGGCAGAGTAGGTGGTCAAGGATTATCTGTGTAATTGACTTTAACTCTTACCTTCTTTTAAACAAGTTGATTTATCTGATTTTATTGTAGACGAATTTATCCTCCTGAAGATAAAACACTGCTTGAGAAGTATGAAAATTTGTTGGCTGCAGCCTTTCAGACCTTCCTTTCAGGAAGAGCAGCTTCATTGCAGCGAGAGCTGAATAATCCTTTGAAAAGGATGAAGGTAAAGGAATACATGCTTATAAAGAGAAAAACAAAATGTCTTTAAAAACAACCTACCTTAGTTTCACTTATAAAAACATCTTACTTTTAAGATGCACTTCCCTTCCATTTTAATAGTTGGTAACATTTCATAACTAACCAAGTGATTTCAAAAATAAGATATTGTCTATCAGGACAAATTATGCAGTAGAGAATGTTGGTATCTTGTTGCAGTATCAGTGTATTACAATAAACATCTTACAGTAGAGATATGTATATGCAACTGAATAAAAAATATCCATTGAACTTAACAAATGGTTTCTGATGCTTTCATTATTTGTATTGTAACTAACATTATACAGTATTTTTTTCCCTAATACTGCATCAACCTGGCATATGATAAGTAATGAACACACACATATACACAGTAATTATTTTACCTTATCAAAAAGCCTGTGAGTTATCTATTGCAGCATAATAAGCCACTTCATTTATTTGCTCATTTTTTTGCACTCTTGGCTGGGCTCACTTGAGTGGTTTGTCTGCTTGGAGTGACTCATAATCTGATTCTTTCCAGTTATCCGAGAGGTCAGCTGGAGCTGGAAATCCAAGCTGGCTTCACTCATGCATCTGGGGCCTCAGCTGAGATAGCTCGAACATCTGGGGAGCTGACTGGCTGCCTCTTTCTCTCTACATAGTCTCTGCTGAGGGTAGCCAGATCTCTTAATACAGTAGCTCAGGTCCCAAAAGGGAATATTTCAAGAGGCCAAGCCCAGTGTGCAAATACTCATCAAGCCTCTGCTTGCATCACATTTACAAATGTCCCATTGGGGAAATAACTTTATGTGGGCCTTTTAAAATTGTTTGTACTTTATAGTACTTGACATCTCCCTACAGTGATTATCCCAAGTATCCTCTCATATTGAGTGATTCAGAAATCATGATAATATGGTCTTTTCACTTAGATCTATAATAAAAAGTTATAAAGCCACTCTCAATTTGTCCAGGCCTAAGACACAGAAGCAGAAGGAATATTGTATACCCCAATGCTCTTTTTGTCCAAATTTCCCTCTTTTGACATATGCAGATGTTTTACCATTAGAATTATGTTCTGTGGCCCTGTCCCGGATAGTGAGATATCTTTTTTCATTTTGGTTCACCTGTTCTATAATGTCATTTCTCTCTCCTGCAGATGAGGGGTCTCTCTGTTCCATCTTCTCATTACTCTGCTCCCCCAGCCCTACATTTTCTGCTAAAAAATGTAGTGATTTTGGAGCCAGGTAGACCTAGATTCAAATTCCAGTTCTCCCTTGTGTTAATTTTGTAACTTTAGGTTAAACTATTTGATTGTTAGTTTCCTCATCACTAAAAAATAGTAGTATTAAAACTATGCTTGTCAGATTGGTTTTGAAATTAAAATTGAGGTTAATTAAAATGTCTGTTAAAGTACTTAACACATAATAAATAGACTTCAAACCTTAATTCTCTTCTTCCCTCTATTCTTCAAAATCTATTTTAAATATCACTACTTCTCCTACCCTGTTCCATTGGCCTGGGAGCTACTTATTCAAGTGTCACCTTGTCCTCACTACTGTTTCTTTGCAGTAAGTGTTGAAACCAGGTAGAGTAAGCCCTCCAATTTATTGTTCTTGTCCAAACTCTTTTGGGTTTTATAGGTCCTGTTACATTTTCATATAAATTTTTGAACCAACTTGATAATTAAAATAAAAAAGCTGCTGGAATTTTAATTGAGACTACGAGGAATTTGTAAAACAATTTCTGGAGAATTAATACTGAGTCTTCTGATTCATTAATATGGCATATCTCTACATTTACTTTAGTCTTTAATTACTCAGCTATGTTTATAGTTTTCAGAGTACAGTTCTTACACATCTTTCATGAAACTTATTACGTATTTGATTTATTTTTGCTACTATTGCCAATAGTTTAAAATTTTTTCCATTTTTGGGTTTGTTACCAGGATGTAACTGATTATTTTTGAATATTGCTCTCATAGTGAGCAAATTTTATATTTTGTCTTTTATTAACTGACATTTCAAATTATTTTCTGATGTTTATTTTGGTTATTTAACTGTGTTGCTTGATTCCATACATTAGATTTTTGTAGTTTTATTTTTGTTAGGGATTTCTAGTTTAGTTGATTGGAGTTAGAAAACATATTCTGAGTTCAATCTAGTAAAATTAATTGAGACTTACTTTATGTCTCAGTATAGTACTTATTTTAGTGACTGTTCCATGTGTACTTGGAAATAATGTGAATACTACAGGTGTTGGTTATGCAAGTCATTGAAGTAAATTTGGCTGTTAATGGTGTTCAAGTATTCCGTATCCTTTTTGATTCTTTTTGTGTCCTGGATAGAGCAATTACTGAAGGATTTGTTAAAACTTTCAATTGTGATTGTAGATTTAGTTCTGTCAATTTTTATTTCATGCATTATGAAGTTATGAAGGTGTGTCTTCCTAATGAATTCACCTTTTCTATTTCATCATTATGAAATGTTTATCTTTCTTTTGGGTAATATTCTTTGTCTTACATTTTGCTTTGTATGAACAACATTGCCCCCCACCCCTGCTCCTTTCTTAGGGTTACTGTTTTTCTATTCATCCATTTATTTTCAACTGCTCTGTGTTTTTTTGTAATATCTCTGGTAAATAGCATATAGTTGGGTCGTATTTGTTTTAAAATCCACTTGACAATGTGTCTTTTAATCATTTTGCACAATTCCTGGGAGCGTTGGGTTTAGGTCTGTGTCTTGCTCTTTTTTCCTTTGCCTCCTCTGCTCCTATTCCTTTTTTGTACCTCTATTCTTCTGTACCCATAGACACATCTAAGTGAACCTGCAGAATGAGATATTTTGCAAAGCACATGGAGAGAGGGGTTAATAGCTAAGTATATAAAGAATTTATATAACTTAACAACAGCAACAAAACACATCTGATTAAAAAATGGGCAGAAGAACGAAATAGACATTTTCCCAAAGAATACATCCAAATGGCGAGCAGGTGTATGATAAGATGCTCACCATCACTAATCATCAGGGAAATGCAAATCAAAATCACAATGAGATACCACTCCACACTTGTTTGAATGACTGTTATCAAGAAGACAAGAGGTCACACGGACGTGGGACACGGGGAACCCTGTTCATGCGTGGTATGATTGTGAATTGGTCAGCCACTGTGGAAACAAGCAACCTAGGTGCCTGTCAATGGATAAATGGACATAGATGATGTGATATATACATACGATGGACTATTATTTTGTGATGAGAACGAAGGAAATCCTGTCATTTGCGGCAACGTGTATGGATTTTGAGGACATCATGCTGAGATAAATCAGAGAAGATAAATATTGTATAATATTACTTACATATGGAATTTTAAGAAGCCAAATTCTTAAAAACAGAGCGTAAGATCATGGTTGCCACAGGCTGGGTGGCAGGGTGCGGGAACACAAGAGATGCTATTTAAGGGTGCAAACTTGCAACTAGTAATAAATAATTCCTAGAGATGTAATGCACAGGAGAGTGAATATAGACAACAATATTATATTATAACCATTAAACTTCCTAAGAGACTAGATCTTAATTATTCTAATCACAAAAAAGAAAGGATAATTACAGGACTTGATAAAGGAGCTATTGCTACATGGTCAATAATACTACAGTATATAAATGTATCAATATGTTGTATGCCTTAAATTAACCCAATGGTATATATCAAATATACAAGTATTTCAGTTAAAAAATAAAATAAGAAAGGTTGAACTTGGGTTCAGGCTGGGTTATAGTAGTTTTAGTTTACCTCTGGTTTCAAATGCCTTGAGAGTGAAATCTATTCAGTGTTTGTTACAGGTCTCATTCTCTATTTAAGAACCGTAAGACTGCAGAGAAGTATTTTTGGCTTTACATCCCTGCTTCCATCCTCCTATACCATTCTGTACTCACTCAAATTGCTATCAGAGACCTAGCAGGTAAAGAGAACCAGGTCTGTGGGGCTCCTGTAGATGTCACATTAGCCCACATGACCATAGAAAACTCCATTGGATTCTATTTATCTATCTATCTATCTATCTATCTATCTATCTATCTATCTATCTGTTTATTTATTGTTAGACTTACTGGGGTGATACTGGTTAGCAAGGATTACATAGGTTCCTGGTGTACAATTCTATAGTTATATTGTCAACTGGTAATATTATTTTGTACTAATCAGTGTAGAAGTGATCCATGAAATTGTGGTCTGGAAAATTAGAGTGTCTTTGAGAAATTTTTAAGTGTCCAACAAGCTAATTTATTGAATTATTTTACTCTAAGATTTTAACAGTATGCTAGAACATAAGGATAAATTTATTTATGATAATACATCATAGATTTCAGCTATGTATTATTTATATTATCTGATTTTAGTGAAAGTTTGCCATGACTATTACTCATTGGATATGAGCAATCCTCATTAAATACTTTCAGGAATCCTTGTTGCACATTATTTTTTGGAGGTTAATGAATTCGGAAAAATCCTCGAGTCCATTAGTGATCAAAATTTTAATTAAATATCTTTTTAAGGAGGAAGATATTTTGGATCTCCTGGAACAATGTGAAATTGATGATGAAAAGTTGATGGGTAAAACTGCCAAGCCTCGAGGACCAAAGGTGCAGTACCTCTACCTTTCTTAGCATCTAAGTAGATGTTTCTGAGTACAGTTGTTGTTTTCCTTAATATTTCTCACAAGAAATAACTGGTGCCACTTTCAAGAACTGTATGGACTGTGTCCAGTACAGATAGGGTTGGAAAGATGATCTTATCTCACACTCAAATTTTGTTTTGTTAGTTTCCTTCATTTTTTATTCTTTTTCTGAAGATAGTGAAATCCTGATGAGTCAGGGCCAAGAGGGAACTAGAACTAATAGCCATATTCTATACTCAGTATTAAGTTTTCCTCACATCTCCAGACATACAATTATCAGAGAAGTGTAGCATGGTAGATAAGGCAAATCATGACTCTAGAGATCCTTATCATGAGCCCCATCTTTTGCTGACCCAGCAATATTGAAATTGTTAGTTAAAGTAGGTAAAGTTTCTAGGATAAATAGAAAGCTGTCATGCAGACAAAAATGGGCATGTGTTTGCTTTATCTTCATCTGCTCTGTGACAATGACATGCATATGTTTTTTGGTTATTTGTCAAAGTCCTTGCTAGTAGAGCAGGGAAGAGTTGAATTTGTAAAATCTTGGAAACTTTTTTCATTCTGCTTTTTCTTTATGTTTCAGCAATACTAAGGTAACTCTTTGTCTTTACACACACCGTGTTCTGTTGTCCTTTCATGCTTTTTCCATGCCTTTGGATTGCTGCCTTTGTGAAATCTTCCTGATTCCCTCAGTTAAACTTAGGTGGTCCTTGTCCTGCTCCTGCCATCCATGAATAACACGTACAGAGCAGTTGTGACAAATAATTGCTTGTATGTTTGTCTTAGTATGAGCTTGTGAGTTCCTTGAGGGTAGGAAGTGTATTTTCACCTTTATATTATATTTCTAGCACCTAGTGCATCTGGCACTTAATAGTTCTCAAAAACCATTAGTTAAATTTGTTGAATGTGTCTACAAGGACCTCCTTGTCTAGTGGAAGAGCAGATAGGTGAACCAGCAACCAGGGAGTATCGTGGCAAACATTGTAGTAAAGGAAGTGGACAGTGGTGTAGCAGCAAAGAGAAGAAAGGGATTGGTGGACCGTGGATGGCATCATGAATGCCATTTGGACTGCATCTTGAAATATGAGTAGTACTATGAACCTTTAAGGTTGGTGGAAAGATGTTTGGGGTAAAGGGTACATTAAAGGCAAAGACATAGAGTAGTGACACTACATAGGATGTTAGAAAAACAATGAAGACACAAGTGGAAGACTCTCGGAGAGTAAAATGGTGCAGATAAACCTGGTGGAAACCAGAGACCTTGGATACCAGTCAGGCACTGTTCTGAGTTGTTTGCTCTCTGTGGCAGAATTATGGAAGCCATTGATAATTCCTTTGGAACAAATACATTTTAGAGTATCTGTAAAAGTAAATACCTTCATGAGTCTTTTCTTCACTTTGTGAAGCACTGGGAAGTTTCTGAGCTTTGTTGATTATTGAAATTAATTATTGAAATTCAGCCTACCAGACTTGAACCTGGGAGCACAATATTCACGGTACAGTGGCACATGCAGAAGCCCTGAAGTGGCTGCCTACTGTTTTATATTTTCCTTTGCTTCATCAGATAAGACCTGTCATCCAAATAAAAATGTAATCTCCTGGAGAGCAGAATTCACACTGTATGTTTTTTTCAACCCCTCTTATTTCAGGCGAGTAGGGGGAATTAACAATGTATGTGTTGAAATGAACTGAATTGGTTAGTTCCTAGAGTTATTGATGCCAGCAGTATTTCAAAGTGGTTGAATTCTGCATAATCAGTCTGAAGTGCAAGTGTTTTTATAAGTTCTATTAACTTTATATACTGCGAGGGTCTGGAGTGAGCCACTCTTCAAAGCAGACTTTCTTCTTTAGAGGGATAATATCGCATGACAAACATTGATTTTCAGTCTTTACTTAGAGAAGAATAAATGAAGATAATCAAGATTAAGTGAAACTTGTACTAGAAGAAATGATAACTTTTCACTTATTTTAGAATCTAAGAACTCTTGGCTATGAAAATAATAAATACCACAAAAAGTGTTAGCATTGCCCTTTTCTTCAGCTGGGTGGTAGGTACGTGGTAGTCTAATATTTACTGATAGTCTAGTGTTTGTCTTATTATTCTTTATATATTTTTATTTATGACCCAGTTTTTAATAAAATTGGACATGAAAGTAAGTAGTATGGTTTTTGTCATAACTCAATGCCAGTTTATAAATTCCATTCTGTAGTTAAGGCATGCTTTAGAGTTTATGCTGCTGTGACTTCTTATTAATTATTGCTTGAACAGTGTATTGGTCAAAAAGTCCCAAATGCATATATGACACAGAGCTTCAGCTATCTGTTTCCCCTTGTGGTTCTTTATAGAACCAAGTAACTCATTATGTAGTCAAGCTCCTGAAGAAAAATTAAAGCTGTCTACATAAAGGAAGCCATTGCTAGCAACACTGATTGTGACACTGTTTCTTCTGAGCATGCCAGACCTCTGGAGAAACATCCTTCCTCTAGAATTCATATTCCTCAAGACTGTCAGAATGTTTGTGATTGTTACTGGTAGATGTTTTAATGCATATCCCTTTGAACATTGTTAGTGCACAGTAAATATTAGACTATCAAAAGGAGAACATACTTTTAAACACAATTTAGGACCTCAAGAGTATTAAACTACTTTCCTCCTTTGGTTGTTTTTTATCCTTTACAAAGGCATTGCCTTTAAGAAGTTCATGCCTTGGCTTACTATGTATTCTAGGCACTTCATGAAATCCTATTCCTCTTTACCTTTTATTCTACACTATTACATGAGGGGATATATACCTTATTTCAGTGAAATCCCACCAAGGATTTCATTATGGTGTATGCTAATAACATCAAAACATTTTTGTTTGATTTAACAGAGAACAAAAAACTTGTATACAACTGTGGAAACTTATCTCAGCAGGAATAAGGGGCATATGGTGGGTGTAATAAGTACTTTCTTAAAAGGACTAAGTTACAAAACTGTCTTGTTCTTAGTTGTGCACATTCTTTCTGAAGTGAAGCTGCCATTTCCCTTATCTTTTATTCCTTCAGCTGGCATCATTGGAAATACATTGACAGGGAGGTTTGGGGACAAGGGATTCTAATGGAAATATTGGAACATAATTGCATGGCATTTTGTATCTTTAAAGATTTACCCTTCTGCATGGCACCAATCCTCTTTAAACATGTATGCCATACTGATTTTTACATTGTATCATACTTTTTTTTTTTAATTCTTTTCCATCATGGCCAGACTGATGTGTCATAGTTAGGAATCTTCTGAGAAAAGACATAAGAGTTGTTCATAACCAATTTGGCAAGTGGATAATTAACTAAAATTTTTATTTGTAAAATTGTTCATAGAGAATTAGACAGATGAAGAATATGTTCTTTTTGCACATTATTTGAATAAATAGGTTCATAAGCTTCTGTTTTAAGAGATAGCCTTCTTGTACTTAACAGTGGTTTATTCGCTGTTGCTTCCTTGTTGATTTTGCTTCTCCTTCCCTCCTTCCCTTTCATCTTTCTCTGTCACAAGAATGGACTCACATTTACTAAGTGACTGAAAATTAATGATACAACAAAGGTACATCTCTGAGTCTTGATGAGTAATAAGTAATCTCTCTGTATGGAAGGAAGAAAAGGCTATTATGTGTCTCATTTTTGTATTTTTATCTCAAATAAGTTTCCTTTATTTTGTTAGTTATTTTTTTTTAATTGTTAAATTTATTAGGGTGACCTTGGTTAGTAAAAATTACATGGGCTCTAGATGTACACTTCTACAATACATCATCTTTCTGTTGTGTTATGTGTTCATCACCCAGAGTCAACTCTCTTTCCATCACTGTATATTTGAGACCCTGTCCCTTCTCCCTCAGCCCTCTCCTGCATACCTTCAGATAACCACTAACCACTAAAACTATTGATTGTGTCCATGAGTTTTTGTTTCTTTGCTGCTTTCAGCTTTCTGTTTCATATCTGAGTCAGATCACAGGGGGTTCTTGATTTTTTCTGTCTGGCTTATTTTGCTTTGCATGATAGTCTCATGGTCCATCCATGTTGTCATAAATGGCAGTATTTCATCTTTTCTTATGGCTGAGTAATATTCCATTGTGTATATGTACCACAGCTTTTCTGGCCAGTCATCTATCAGAGGACATTTTGGCTGTTTCATGACTTGCCCACTGTGAACAGTGCTGAGACGGAACATTGGGGCATATATATCTTTGTAGACTAAGGTTTTCAAATTTTGAGGGTAGATAACCAGAAGGGGGATTGACAGGTCATATGGTAACTCTATTCTTAGTTTTTTGAGGAACCTACATATTTTCCTCTATAGTGTTTGTACAGTTTGCATTCCCACCAGCAGTGTACAAGGGTTCCATTTTCTCCACATCCTCTACAGCGCTTGTTATTCCTTGTCTTCTTGATAATGGCTATTCTGATAGGTGTGAGGTGGTATCTCATTGTGGTTTAATTTGCATTTCCCTGATAGCTAATGAGAATGAGCATTTTTTCATATGTCTGCTGGCCATTTGTATTTCTTCATGAGTGAAGTGTCTATTCAGGTCCTCTGCCCATTTTTTTTTAAATTGGATTACTTGTTTTTTTGTTGTTGAGTTGTAAAGTTCTTCATATATTTTAGATATTAGCGCCTTATCAGAGGTATTGTTTGCAAATATTTTTTTCATTCAGTGGGTTGTCTCTTTGCTTTGTTGAGGGTTCTTTTGCTGTGCAGAAGCTTTTCCATTTGATACAGTCCCTTTCATTTATTTTTGCTTTTACTTCCCTTGCCTTTGAGGTCAGGTTCATAAAGTCCTCCTTAAACATAAGGTCTGTAAGTTTAGTATCGATGTTTTCTTGTATACAGTTTACTGTTTCAGGTCTTATGTGAAGGTCTTTGATCCATTTTGAGTTAGTTTTGGTATATGGTATCAGTTTACAGTTCAGATTCATTCTTTGGCATGTGGCTTTCCAATTTTCCCAGCATCGTTTACTGAAGAGGCTTTCTTTTCCCCATTATATATTATTCGCTCCTTTGCGAAAAATTATCGATCCATATATTAGTGCATTTATTTCTGGTTTTTTAAAAAATTCTGTTCCATTGGTCTGTCTGTCTGTTTTTCTGCCAATACCAGGCTGCCTTGATTATTGATGCTTTGTAGTATAGATTGAAATTGGGATGTGTGATGCCTCCAGCCTTATTCTTTTTATGTAGGATTGCTTTGGCAATTCGAGGTCTTTTGTGGTTCCATATGAATTTGATGATTCTTTTATCTATTTCTTTAAAAAATATCTGTGGGATTTTGATGGGAAGTTCATTAAATCTGGATATTGCTTTGGGTAATGTGGTCATATTAACTATGTTGATTCTTCCAATCCATCAACACAAGATATCTTTCCATTTCTTTGTGTTCTCTTCAATTTCTTTTAGTAGTATCTTAGAGTTTTCAGTATATAAGTCTTTCATGTGCTTTAAGATTATTTCTAGCATTTTATTTTTTGTGTTGTGAACACAAAAGGTAATGTTTTTGTCATTTTTTCTGAAGTTTTGTTGTTTGTGTATAGAAATATAATTGAGTTTTATACATTGATTTTGTATCCTGCAACTTTATTGTATGTGTTTATTATATTTTTAGTAGTTTTTGATGGAATCTTTAAATTTTCTATATAAAGGATCATGTCATCACATAGTGACTGTTTACCTTCTTTCCCAATTTTTATGCCTTTTATTCTTTCCCTTGCCTGATTGCTGTGACTAGAACTTCCAGTACTATATTAAATAGCAGTGGTGACAGTGGGCATCCCTGTCTTGCTCCTGATTTTAGGAGAATGGGCTTTAGTTTTTCTCCATTCAGGGTATTAGCTAGGGGTTTGTCATATATGGCCTCTGTTATGTTGAGGTACTTTCCTTCTATACCCATTTTATTGTTTTGGTCATAAATGGATGTTATATCTTGTCAAATGCTTTTTCTGCATCAATTGATATAATCATATGGATTTTCTCTTTTAGTTTGTTTATTTGGTATGTCACATCAATTGATTTGTGTATGTCGAACCGTCCTTGTGTTTGTGGGATGAATCCCAGTGATCATGGTATATAGTCTTTTCAATGCATTGTTGTATTTCATTTGCTAGTATTTCGTTTTTTAGGATTTTTGCATCTGTGTTCATCAGTGATATTGGTTTATAGTTTTCTTTTGTGTGTATGTCATCTTTACTAGGCTTTGGTATTAGGGTTCTTTGGCCTCATGGAATGAGTTGGGAAGTATTATTGCTGCTGCTTCAATTTTTTGGAAGAGTTTAAAGAGAATAGGAATTAGTTCCTCTTTGAATGTTCAATAAAACTCATTGGTGAGACCATCTGGTCCTGGGCTTTAGCCTTTGGGGAGGATTTGGATGATTGTTTCAGTTTACTTACTGTTGATTAGTCTATATAGATTGTCCAGTTCTTTTTGGTTCAGTCTAGGTAGACTATATGTTTCTAGAAACTTGTCCATTTCTTCAAGATTATTAAATTTGGTGGCATATGGTCCTTCATAATATTTTTGCAGGATCTTTTGTATTTCTGTGGTATCAGTGGTAATTTCTCCCATTTCACTTCTAATCTTGGTTTTTTCTTTTTGCCCCTTTGTGAACCTAGCTAGGGTTTGTCACTGTACTGATTTTTTTCAGAGAACCAGCTCTTCATTGCATTAATTTTCTCTATCATTTTTTTGTCCTCTATTTCATTTAGTTCTTCTCTAATTTTTATTATTTCCTTCCTTCTGCTGACTTTGGCATTTTTGTTCTCTTTTTCTAGTTCTTTAAGATGGGATGTTAGATTGATTACTGGTGCTTCTTCTTGTTCATTGAGATAAGCCTGTAATGATATACATTTCCCTCTTTCACTCCATCCCAATAATTTTGATACATTGTACTTATATTGTCATTAGTTTCTGTGTATTTTTTAATCCCTTCTTTTTTTCTTCTTTGATCCAGTCATTGTTTTATAACATGTTGCTTACCCTCCATGTATATGTGTATTTTTCTGCTTTTCCTTTTTTTTCTGTTGATCTTCCATTCCAAGGCTTTGTGGTCTGAGAATATGCTTTGTATGATGCCAATTTTCTTGCATTTGCAGAGGCTAATTTTGTGTCTCAGCGTATAGTTTATACTCAAGAATGTTCCATGTGCACTAGAATAGATTGTATAGTCTTGCGTTGTAGGATGAAGTGTCCTGTAAATGTCAATTATGTCCAATTGTTATAATGAATCATGGAGAGTTGATATTTCCTTATTTATTTTTTGTTCGGATGATCTGTCCATGGCTGTGAAGGGGCTATTTAGGTCCCCTACTATAATCATGTTTTTGTTGGTTTCACCTTTTAGATTTCTAAGTATTTGCTTTATAAATTTTGGTGCTTCCAGGTTGGGGACAGATACATTGATGAGTGTCATATCTTCTTCTTGTATTGTCCCCTTTATCATTATGAAATGTTAATCTTTGTCTTTTATTACCTTTTTTATCCTGAACTCTGTTTCATCAGATACAAGAATAGCTACTCCTGCTTTTTTCTGGATGCCATTTACTTGGAGCATTTTTTTCCATCCTTTCACTTTGAGTCTGTGTTTGTCCTTGTGGTTGAGGTGTGTCTCTTGGAGACAGCATATAGGTAGGTTTTGTTTTTTAATCCAGTCAGCTACTCTGTGCCTTTTTATCGGTGAATTCAGTCCATTTCCATTTATGGTGATGATTGATATATGAAGATTTCCTATGGCCATTTGTCTTCTGATTTTTGGTTGTTTGGTGTATTGGTTTCTTCTTTGCTCTTTTCTCACGGTCTGTTTTTGTAATTTATTTTTATTTTTCATATTTTTTTCAGTTTTATGGTGTTCTATAATTTTTCTTTCTGTTTCTTGTTTATTTTGGTTGTGTCTTTGTTCTGTTTTGTGTTTTTTTTAAATAGTTACCATGAGGTTTATGAAAAAGAAAGTTTCATGTATATAGCAGCTCCTGTTCTTAAGCATACTTTTTATTTCTATTCTCCTTTGGGAATTTAAACCTTTACTTCTTTTCTTTTTAATATTTTTGTTGTCTCAACTTTTTGTCATTTATTTTGGGTTTTGTTTCAGATCAGATAGTCTCCTTCTGTATTTCTTGGAGTGCTGGCTTTGCATTGGAGAATTCTCTCAGCTTCTGTGTGTCTGAACAGGTCTTTATTCCTCCTTCATGTCTAAAGGGTAACTTTGATGGATAGAATATTCTTGGCTGGTAGTTCCTCTCTTTTAATATTTTCAATATATGAATCCACTCCCTCCTGGCTTGAAAAGTTTCTGCTGAGAAGTCTGATGACAGCCTGATGGGCTTTCCTTTAAGGTGATTTTTTTTCCTCTGGTTGCCTTGAGAATTCTTTCTTTGTCTTTGATTTTGTCATCTTCAGTATAATGTGCCTTGGAGAAGGTCTGGTGAGGTTAGGGTTCTGTTTTCTTCCTGAACTTTAGGTTTCAGTTCTTCCCATAGGTTTGGAAAATTTTTGTCTACTCTTTGTTTGATTACATTCTCATTTTGTTTTGTTTCTTTTGGTATTCCTATTATCCTAATGTTGTTCTTTCTAACGGAGTCAGATAGTTCTTGTAGAGATCTTCAATATTTCTTTTGGTTCTCAAATCTCTTGTCTTTTTCCTTCTGTTCAATTTAATGTTTCTGTCTTTGATGTTGCTAATTTTTTCCTCCATCTGTTCTACCCTGCTTCCTTTACTAGATGTTAGTTCATGCGTTATTTCTTTTATTGCATTGTTTATCTCCCAAATTTCTGTTTGTTTCTTTTTTATAGTTTCAATTTCTTTGTTAAAGTGTTCCTTTTGTCCAGAGATTTCCTTTCTGTGATCATTTATCTTGGACTGAGTGCTCTGTCAGCATTCCTTGAGCTCTCTGAGTATTTTTAGGAGTGGAGCCTTGAATTTTGTGTCACTTAGATTATATATTTCCAATTCTGTAAGTTCTCTTTCTGGAGATTGTTCCATTTTATCTTGTGGGCACTTTGTTCCTGAGGGAGCTCATTGGAGTTGATGTGTATGTCTTCCTGTGCATACAGACTTTTTCTCCTGGTAGATATGGAGAGGTCTTTCTTTCACTTTCTAGTTGGTGTCACTGCAGCATCTTATGGTATTTTCTCTTGGTTTGACTTTCTCACTCTTGCAGCTTTCCTGAAGGGTGGGCCTCTTGAACTCTTTAACTCAATTTTCTTGGTTTTGATGCACCTCTTCTTTGGGAAAATGTGGTGGTGGTTAATATTCCCTGCCTCTAAGATCCATGCAGGCAGAGGCTGCTGTACCTTTGTTTTGCAGTGTTTCTGAGTGCCCCTGCTGGTTCCCATGGGGGTGGGGTTACCTGGGGAGTGAGCAGGCTTGTTTGCTGCACAGAGTAATGGCTGCTTGGGGTTGAGCAAGGGGAAGCAGGCAGTCACCATGTTCAGTTTCTGCCTAGCTGTGAGGCCAGTGTGGTTCATAATTACTGTTTGTCTTGAGGTTGTTTGCTACCCTGGGTGCTGGCTCAGTTGGGAAACTGGCCTGTCCTTTGTCAGGAGCAATCAGGGCAGGGGCAGGTGCATGCTGCAGCATAAGCCCACTCCTCTGTCAGGGGAGTGCTGAGCTGTGCCTGGCACATGCTGCAATATAAGCCCAGCCCTCCCTTAGGAGTGCACCAGAGCCAGGGCTCGTGCATACAGCAAAGCAAACTTGGCCCTCTGTCAGGAGGGCACTGGAACTCGGGGGATGCCAGCTGCAAAGCAAGCTTGGCCCTCTGTCAGGAACGCACTGAAACTGGGGGGATGCGAGCTGCAAAGCAAGCTTGGCCCCCTGTCAGGAGCGCACTGAAACTAGGGAGATGCGAGCTGCAAAGCAAGCTTAGCTCTCTATCAGGAGTGCACTGAAACTGGGGTGATGTGAGCTGCAAAGCAAGCTTGGCCCTCTGTCAGGAGTGTATAGGTTTGCTCCAGGCACTTTAGCTTGCCTTCGTTCAGGCACTATCACATCCAGAGCATGGTGCTTAGGCTGGAGCCCTAGCACTCCTCTGCTTGGGCTTAAGCTTTATCTAGTCTCTTTGTGGGGTTTCCACTGTTTGCTCCTCTGCCTGCCCAGGATCATGCTGTGCTTCAGCTCATTGCCCCTGGACCCTTTCTGGGTCCTTCTTTTGCCAGCCCTGGGCTTTTGCAGCCCCATCCCCACACTAATACCATCCCTTTTCTCCCATTTGCCTCTCTTTCTCTGACCTTTAGGTATTTTCTTGCGGTGGGTGAATCTCTCAACTGAGGCTTTGTCATGTGAGGGTTTCCTTGTCAGATTTTGGCTGTTCAGTTTGTAATTTCTAGGAGGTTTCAAGGACATCCTCTCATGCCGCCATCTTGATTCTCTTTCTCCTATTTTGTTATTTTTGTTTGTTTGTTTGTGATAATCTGGTTCTTTATTTGAATTGTATAGAATCAGCATTTTCTTCATTGTGACATTTAAGAAAGACTATTTTGTGGAAATAGAACAATTAGTGAATTGCATTGTAGGCTAATAGCAATACTATGCAATAGCACTTTTGGGGATTTTCAGGTGTCAGTTAAAAGCTGCAAGCATAAGTAGGAAATTGAGAATAGTAACTAATCATGTTAATAAGTCTTTTTTATTTGAATTGTGACAAAAGAACACCTTTTCCTCTATTTTAGCCTCTGTGTTCCATGCCTGAAAGTACTGAGATAATGAAAAGACAGAAGTACTGCAGTAGCGACAGCAGTTACGATAGCAGCAACAGCTCTTCGGAAACAGATGAAAATGAAAAAGAAGAGAACCAGAATAAGAAAAGAGAAAAGCAAGTTACTTATAATCTTAAACAACCCAACCACTACAAGTTAATTCAACAGTCCAGTAAGTTAACTTTCTCTAATTTAGTTGTTATGTGAAGAATTATGGAACTGAAAGTATGGAACTCAATAAAAGAATCTGAGGCCAAACGAACCCTTGTCATGTGTGAGACGACCTGGATTCTATCCCACTTCCCTAACCATCCTACAATCTTGTACAGGGTCTACAAGTAGAAGACGAAGGGTTGAATTAAGTATCTCTATAGTCCATTCTTCTATTTTTCATAGTTTTGGGGGAAGTCCTAGATTTTATTTGCCTCACAACTGATCTGCTGATTGCGTTCTTTTTAAAGCCAATATGTTCTCATTCCACTTCCTGCCTTTACTACTTCTCTGTCACCCATTTTGTTGTGTATTCTCACCTGCATTTTAAAGTATGTGTACCTCTCTAGGCAATTGACTTGAATGTATCTGTGAGTCACGCAGTTAGGAAGTTGTTTTGTTTCCAGCCACTTTCAGCATGTACGCCAGGGCTCTTGGTGTACAGGAAGTATGCAGAGGAACCAACCAGCGTCTCTGTCTCCTTCCATTTCTGCTTCCTTTTTTCGCTTTCTTCCTTTATTTCTTTTCACATTTTCTCCTCTTCTATTCTCCTGTTTTTTTATTCCATCTTTGATCCCTAATGTCTACTATTGTGTCTGTGATTCTTCCTTCATCCTCAGATGTCCAGTGTGGTATTGCTGTTTGTGCAGGCTCAGTTGGATACCCCTGCCTGATGCTGCCTCCAATGTGGGATGTATTTTTAGCTACTGTCTCTCATATATCTCTTTGCCTTGTCCTTCATCATTGTAGGTCTCTGCTAGAGGGACTGCAGGAAACACAATTGTGACCCTTTGTTGATCTCCAGCAATGGTTTAATATGTTAGCTTCCCTGATAATGTATATATTTAAACCTGACCTTCCATATGTATGGCAAAATACACGGGGAATGCAGAACTAATAGATGAAGATTTTAATGGTCTTTCCTTTACTTCCAAGTGCTCCTGTCTTTGAAGGTTTATGTGTTTGGAGCGAAAATAATGTATTATGTTCCATTTCATTTGTTTAATTACTCATTGAAGATATGTTTATTGAGCACCGGTTCCAGAGTTTATAAGCTATTTTATTAGTTACTTATTTTTTCCTTAAAGATGCCTCAAGTACTTCCAGTGTATCTCCTATAATTGTGACTCTTTTCTCGTTTGGAAGCTGACCTTGTTCTGCTCATATTTTGTCAGTTTTTTAACCCCTATTGGTTAATGTGTGCACCCCTAACAGCATGAATTAGGAGATAAATGTAGGGTTCACAACAATTGCTCAGGTTCCTATAGCTCTGAGATTGTTCTTTGTTCTTAAACAAATAGATTAATAAAGTGAGATCAAACAAGTTGTGTATTAAAAATGTTTTAAAGTGTGATTCTCATTTTAAAACTAATCTAATTCAATTACATAGCTTTTTTCTTATGACTGTATTTTATTTTTAATAGTTATTAGCAATTGCAATAAGGATTTTACTTTGTTTTATATTCTCTTTTTAATCTTACACTAAGGAATATCAGCAACAAACCTTCCTTGAGTTTATGTGTAATACTTTCTGCTGTAGTTAGTTAACTTAGGAAATTCAAACTTGTTATAGTTTCAAAGAATATATTTTGGTTTGATACAAGGCAGTCATATATAAAACTACATGAAATTTTTTTGCATGTAATTTGTGTATGCCAGTTACAACTAATTTTTTTATAATCTACTTAAATATCATTGGCATATCTAGTTACTTATTGTCTGAGTTTCCAGTGTATGCAGGGGAAAAGTGGGAATCTTTGATGGTTCAAGAGGAAGTATATTTTCCTTCTGTATGTATGATCAGGTTATACATGTCCAAAACATCACCTTAAACCTAAAAAAGAGCAGGACCCAAGAGTGGTGCATCTTTTGGATACTTCCTTAGTAGAAGATTGACCAGTGGTGTGTTTTCCACACAGTCATTCTCCAGAAGCAATGTAATTTAAAAACTGGTGTGATTTTTAGGTTCAGAAGGAAGTTACTAGTTGGAACAAATGGAAGTATTTCATTTTAACATTTTTTATAGCTGGAATGAGTATACTTTCTTTGTACTCTTTAGAAGCAAATGAGAACTGTTAGGCTTATTATCTATTCAAAATATCCCTTAGAAATATCTCTCTAAATATATGGTTTATGTCCATTGCCTTTATAAAGGTTTAATTTTTTTTCAACAGCTAATGAAGAGACATATTTGGGTAAATACTTCTCTTAATAAAACTTCATGTGAGTTTTATTAAATTATTTCACTAATGCGATTAATATATTTCCCAAGGAAAGAGAGACTATAGAAGAGAGGGTACCATATTTTTCTGTGTGTAAGATGATACTTTTGTCTAAAGTTGTTAGACCAAAAATTGGGGGTTGTCTTATACACAGGAATAACCAGTTGAGAGCATTTCTTAACATTGGGTTGGAAAATTAGGGTCATCTCATACATGAGGGCATCTTATACAAGGAAAAATACAGTATCTAAAATATATGAGCTAAAAAATGTTAAAATCTTGATAATATTGAATAATATTCCTTTTCCCTTTGTCAGGAATCAAAATTTCCTGGAATAGTTGGTTCTCTCTTTTGAATATTCTTAATATACATTAGGAAAGTTATTCTATGGATTTTCGTACTTGTTTGTTCTGGTACCAACCCTTCAGATCCAGACACTTTTTTCTTCATTTAAACCATTTGCCATGGGAATTTAAATCTAATTTTTAAAATCTTTGTCTCATGAATAAGATTATCTGTCTAGTACCGCTCTTGTAATAACCAATTATGTGAGGGCTGCTGGAAAAACCCAGCCATAAATGCCTTTTTCTTTTCATATTGCACGGCTAGATACTTTTTAGACAGCCCTCAGATATTTAAACTTGATTAGGATTATCTTTATGTTTTTCTTCTCTTTATTTTTTTCTCATGGGCCCGAAGTTCTGTAATTCGTCCATTTATCCTGGCTGTTCGCTAGACTCCTTTCCATTCCTTTCTACGAGTCTTGCTGTAAAATATTCTAGACATGGATTCTAATAAATTAGCAGTCTAATTCAAGGCTGGTGGATAGTATGGTATTATAGGAAGAAGCACACTGACATTAGATAGGTCAGCATTTAAATCTGAGCTTGGCCACTTTCTTGCTTAAAAGTTCTTTTCTCTGAGCCTCCAGGTGGTGGAGGTTCCTACTTCAAAGGTTTCTGTGAGGATTAAGATAAAAGTGTAGCACCTAGCACAATGTCTGGTTTAGAGAAGGTGCTCCATAAACGTAAGTTTTCCTGTCTTCTTGTTCTTTTATGTCATATTTTGAGAACAGAACATTAAAGTACTATTTAAGTATTATTCTCACGATAGCCATTCTTCATACACGACAGGGATTCAGTACCATATTCACTGTACATTGAACAATTAACTCCAAACTCATGTTTTCATAATGATGCCTATTCTTTGACATTTATTGCCTGCCTACTACCATGTGGTCTGATTATCAGTTTATATAGATCAAATGCAGTAGGAAACTTTTACTAACTGCTACTATATTATCCCTCTTCTTTATTATCGATAGGCTCTATAAGGCGTTCATTCAGTTGCCCTCGGTCCATCTCTTCTCAATCACCTTCCAGTGTGGACATGCGCCCCTTTTCTGCTCAACATATGATATCAGCATCCCGGCCACCTTCAGGGGCTCGGTCACATTCCTTAAACCGTACTTCCTCCTGCATGAGGCACCCACCTCATAGTAATGATTCCAGCTCTGCTAACTCTCAGATGGTAGGTCATCTACTTTGCTCCTTTGAGATTACGGGAAGCACTGCACTCAGGATTTAGGTGTCAAAGGGATCGACTGAGAGGAGGACAGATTGAACCTCAGATGCTTTCTATCATTCAACTCATGGTCTCCTCGAATTTGGATTATTCAACCTATCTTAGCCTATAACAGTCTGGACTCAAAAAAGACAGATGTTAGTATATCATAGAGCTCGAAGATGGACACTGAGAATAGCGTTTTATTTTCTATTTGCTTTTGTAGTGGGATAATTTTGTTGCAAATCATCTGAGTAAATATATGATTTTTGCAGTGTATTGTGCAGTATATCTATAACTTTGGGGAAATTTGTTGGATGGAAAATTTTTCTTAATGGGACTATTGATTAATAGGTTAAAAAATAAGCCTTTGTTAAATTATCCTTAGAGCGCTAAAGTACGACATTGTTTGTTTTCTGTATATTAAAGTAACATATGGTATTCCTTCTTAGCACGAATCCCAGAGATTCAGTATTGAAGAAGTCAGTGAATTTATTTTGTAACCAGACTTACTTGTACATGCTCAAATAGATAGCTTCAAGTACTTTTGCATAGGCCTGGGATTTATTTGTTTAATTAATGTGAATGAGGTTTCCAAATCAAAGAATCTGAAAAATGTAAGTGAATGAATTTCACTCGGTTAAAAATGAATGTTTTTGTTTTTGTTTTGTTTGTTCTTTCTAATCAAGAATTGCCTAAGGTATATGCAGCAAATTAAGCTTTTGATCAGGAAGTCTTTTAAACACTTATATTTTTGTTTTAGTATTTTGAGCTGTATGAAATACAACTGTGTGGAAGTTTGAAAGACCAACGCTTTTGGCAAATAATATCCAAGAATTCTAAGGACAAATGTAAAATATTATATTCTTCCTTTTTCATTTTTTTTCAATTAAAAGTGCATCATTTTTACCTAGAAATATCTTTCAGATTATAGTGGCACAGTGAAATAAGACCCCCTCCAAATATCTGTATTCTTTCAAATTTAAGAGTGAGTCTTTGCGGCAACTGAGAACAAAAGAACAAGAAGACGATCTAACAAGTCAGACCTTATTTGTTCTCAAGGACATGAAGATCCGGTTTCCAGGAAAATCAGATGCAGAATCATTACTTCTGGTAGAAGATGTGAGTATTTGATGTAGATTCCAAGGAGCTTATACTGTTTTATTCTTAGAATATTAAAATTTATTTCCTGATGACATTATCTTCAATGACAGAGTAAATTTAACTGATGTATTTTTCAATGTCCACAAGCTTTAGAAAATACAGCAGTAATTTTCATTACAGTAGATTCTCTGTTAGCCAGTTGCTTAAGAGTGCCAGTTGATTGAGTCCCAGTTGCTTGTGTTCCTGTTAACAGAGAGTCTACTTACATTTATCTGGCATCTGCCAGTCTCCCTGGGTGCCAGTTAACTGAGAGTCTACTGGATTGTGAATCATGAGCAGTGAGATCACATTTATAATCAGAAATGCAAAATACCTTTCAGTGTATAGTCCTATTTTAATGATACAACTCCTCCATCAAGTGAAAGTAATTTATGTTGAATAATTATTGTCCTTACAATTAAAGAAAAATCAAGTTAAACCTACTTTTATATAGATTTAGAAAGCTCTGATATGGAATGAAATGCCATTTTAAAAAGTGGGGCCATATGCATAAAATATCACGAATATTTTCATGGGGCACCCTGAATGGTTTTCAGTTAGAATTTGAAATGGCTCCTGTTGTGTGTGCTTTTCTTGTTACACACATTTGCACCACCCAGTGGAACATTCTAAAATAGCAAAGAATCCTAAAATTCACATTAAATGACTTCTTCAAGTTTAGAAGTTATTTAAATATTTAAATAGTTATTTAAATATTTTTGGTGAAAGAACATTTCTTCATTCAAAGTTCTATTTCTTCCTTCAAACATCCTTTTCAAATTGTCATTCCGAGATAATTCCTTAGTAATAGAACTTTGTTTTGTGGGTTCCCTTAATTTTTTTTCCAAAGGGGAAAGCACCATCTAGTGGCCAATTATAGGATAAAAACCACAACTACATACTCAGCTTTTTCACTTTTTAGCATTACTTTTGTCTAAGCAACTGTCTAGAAACAAACACCAAACGAATAATAATAAAATGACTTTCTTAGTTTAAAAAAATCAATAATGGCAATTTCTATTTTGTAATCATTTATAACCAAAGCCCCCAAATATTACGCATTGTGTCGTTATGTATTATTTTAAAAGTGAAAATGGCATCTTGTTTGCAAATAAAGCTGCTATTTGTTACATGAAGGGAAGAAGAAGAAGAATGAACTTGTGTTTTAAAGCATTATGCTGGATATGCTTTTAATCACGTTATTTTCTCCGTATAGTCAATGACTTTGTACCATACATTTTACTTATACTTCCTAGAAATATTAGTTATCTACCACCTTTTTTAATCAGGTAGAAGAAAAATTAGGGAATGAAAAATTAGAACTAATATTTTTGGCTAATGTGGTTGTTCTATAAAGAACATATATAGCTAATATAATTAATAAAATATAACTAATAATTATATTAGAAATTAGATTGCTTAGTATATGTTCACTATATGCAGCAAATATTTTAATCTATTTGCTACAATATAAATCACTAAAATGTATATTCAGAAAATTTGCAGATTTGCACAAAAAGCAAAACAAAGGGATAATGGAATCCTAATTATATATAAGTTATCTTCTAATTTATTGTTCCTCCACGTGTTATTTAATATTGTGTTGTGTGGCAAATACAGCTTTGGGAATTAAAATGGAAAAACCTACGTTTGGGGCTTTTTTCCAAATCTAATGTTTCTGAAGACATTTGCCTTTCATTCATTAGAGACTGTCGTTTTCGTAGCAAGAAGAGACAGCTTTGGATTCAGATGGCTTCTTATCTTATGTTAGAAATCTTTGCACGTGTCTTTTTATGAAAATAGACATTCCCTATTGCAAGTAATATAGTGCCTTTATTTCACAAATTCATTAATGACATTGGTTTCAGCTCATTTATTTACTTTTCATTCATTACTTTTAAGGAAAATTCTAGATTAAATTTCTTCATGTTTTTTCCTCACAACAGATCCTTGATAACTGGAAGTATCATAAAACAAAAGTAGCTTCATATTGGCTCATAAAATTGGATTCTGTAAAACAACGAAAAGTGAGTAATGCCCCCAAAATAAGGTTGCCCTTTTGGATTATGTATTAATCTGAGATAATTAAGCCACATGCATAGTCAAACCATATGTGTTCATTTGTTTACATATTTCTTCAACAAATATTTTTTCCATACCTACTGTGTTTTAGGCATTGTTCTAGGTTCTGAGGATGAAAAAGTGAATTGGTCCCACAGAGCTTTCAGAAACTTTGATTGGAGCAGGTTCAAGAGTGAAATGTAGAGAGGGAAAACATACAGCCAGTACAGGCATTTTTTTCAAGGAATTTTGCCTAGAGAGCAAAGTGAAAAGCTGGTGAGGGTTGTGGGTTGATGACAAGGTTTTCTTTTTTTTCTTTAAAGATGAAGAGATTTACAGTTGTTTGTGTGCTGATCTAGAAGATCTAGAATGATCTAGAAGAGGGAAAAGAGATAGAGAGTCCTTGAGTAAGTAAGCTGGGAAGGTTTGTCCAAACCAGGAGCATTTATTCTAATAGGAGGAAAGGCAGAGGCCATGGCCATGTGAAGGGAAGATGTGAAGGTTTTCTTCGATAGTGAGAGGCTTTGGAGGTTTGGGGGACAGTAAAAGATATATAGTAGCTCTCTGGAAGTGTAGGACAGGGCAGTGGGCAGCAGCCTGATGGGCCCATCAAATGCCCAGCAACATTGCTTTGGAGAAGATACACTATTTTAGTTGCATCAGTGAAGGTATTATATTCCTTCAGTAAGGTAAGCTATTATTTCCTCTTTCCAGGATTCATTGCTTATAAACTGGTCAAATGGTGACTATTAAATTGTATACTTTAACCTGAGTAAACTGAACTTACTGTTGCATATTAACACATTCAACAAATAAATACTTAAAGGTATTGTGACATGTGCTAAATATTGTGCTACTATTAAGGAAGGTATAGCAAAGCTGGTAACACAGGTAGATTGCAAAACATATTATAAGCCCTGACGATATGTTTGCCAAATCAATGGTGACTGTGGCCTTGATTGATTAAAGTAGGGATCTCTTATTAGAATTAGAACCTGGAGTTTCCTCAAGTTTGTGTACTGTTTGTAATCTAGAGGATAGAATAGTGTAGGTAAGTTGCTAATTAAAACAAAATAGATAGTCCAGAAACAGATTATTTATAAGATAGTAATGCATGATAAATGTGACATTTCAAATCGGTAGAGAAAAAATAATTTTCCCCCTAAATGATACTAGTACAATTGACTACTACTATTTACTACTACTAGTATTATTTATAAGAAAATTAAGTTGGAGCTTTATCTCTTACCATGTAAAAATAGATTCCAGATAAACTATAATTTTATAGTTTAAATAAATAAATAAATAAATAAATAAATAAGTAAATAAATAAAAGATTAAAAGTTTGAAAGAAAATGTAGAAGGATATGTTTATAATTTTAGAATGGGAAGTAAATTCTTAAGAAAGACTTAAACCCTCAAGTCTTAAAGAAACAAGATTTGACAGATTTGATTATATAAAAACTTAATGGATGGCAAAAGATATCTTAAACTAAGTTAAAAGGCAGAAACAGAGGGGTGGGGTTTATAAGGAAGACAGATATCTGTAGCACATAAAACACAAACACCAGTAAACCAACCCATCCTGCAAATCATTTAGCAAAAGACAAACTGTTCTATAAATATTAATAAATACAATGGCAGGTATATAAAAAGGCTATGAAAAGACAATTTATGGATCTACAAATAACCACTTAACATATAAATAGATCCTTAGCCTCTCTAATGATAAAAGAGAAGTAACTAAAAGCCATCATATTGGCAAAAATTAATAAGGCAGATAATACCCAATGATGGAAATAGCATGAATAAAAGGGCCTTTACCATACTTTCAGAGCAACAATACATTGATACAACTCTTTAGAAAGGTAATTTGCAGTATCTATTAAAATCACAAGTGTTCATACTGTCTGACTAAGCAAAACCATTTCCAGAATTCTACCCTACAGAATAGTAGTAGAATGTATGTACAGGAGCCTTCATTGCAGTGGTATTTGTGAAAAAACATTTGAATCATCCTGAAAGTCTATCAAAAAATTTTTCTTGTTATGGTCATGATCACTGTGTTTTCTTTTCTTTCCTCAACCACTTCGTTCTTGAAGAGGCTTTTTCTAAAGTTGACTCTAATTCCTCAGATGTACAGCAAAGTGTGGGGTGCTCCTAGGGAAGGGAGCAGTGGGCAGCCTTCAGCAGCCTTCAGCTGTGATGATATTCTTCCCCTTACTGGAGGGGTAATTTAAGAGATCATACCCATGAGTAATTATTTCAATAATAAGGAAACAGATTTTTGTAAAACTTTATTTTTATAAAATTAACCTCACTAAATTTATGGCTTATTTTACCCAATTTACAAAAAGAAGCATAACAAATATATACATCATGAGTGCCTATCATCACAGCCAGCAGTGGAGGTGTTGAGCTTTAATATAAACAGAGATTTTCTTAGCTGGGATTTTTTTCTTCCTTTTTGTCTACTTAATTAATAGCATTAGAATTAATTAAACCATTTAAGTTCACCCCTGATAGGAAAAGTATGGAAATATAGTGTGTAATAAGGTTTGGGACAAACTTAAATGTTTAACTGATTTTATTTAAGTTTGTCCCAATCCTTATTACACACTATATTTCTATACTGTTCCTATCTAGGGTGAACATAAGAATTTTAGTCAATTGTAAATACTTTAATGAATATATAATATAGTGGATATATTATTATATGTAATATATATAATATAGTAGATATATTATTACATGTAATATATAATTACATGTAAATAAATTTTATCTACCTCTTCTCTACTTTATTTCAGATGAGATCAGGTAAAGTGGGGTCAGAGAATAACTCACTGACTGAAATATTTTTTTTCTTGACAAGAAAGCTAGTAATGAGTTGAAAAGTGCATTGAAAAAAAATTTAAAGCCTTATATATTGATATTAAACTTAAGGTAGTGGAGAGAGGTACTAGACTTACATTCAGGGGCCTTGGTTTCTGAAATGCCTCTGTCCTTTTCTTGAGGCAGGTAACTTCTGAGAACTTCTCTGAGATTTGTAACATTAAATATTGGAGAGATCTTGTGAGGAAATGAGACATATGGGAAGGTGCTCTAGCCTTCGAAGGTGTAAAATAGAGGCTAATTTCTTCTTTTTCCTACGAGGATTCTAATGCCAGGCTGTTTCTCTGATGTATTTTATTTTACTGAGAATTCTTCATATGTAGAATTAATTTATGTGGAGTATGCAGAAATGAGGTATAAAAATTGTCAGTTGGGTTGTAACATATTGACTATTTATTTGACTCTTGTTTTGAAACCTGTGTTATTGCTTTAGACAGTAGAAACTGCAATCCAAGAAAACAAAAAGAAACCTAAAATGTGGGTCAGCTGTAGAATGTAGAATTAGATATTTATGAAAAGTTATCCATTTAGAAGGCTAAGGACTTAACTAATTTACCTCCAGATGTTGATTAATGGGATCTATCCTTTTAGCTGTGGTAATAGTCGATTAGCATTTGAAGGCTGTGTCAGTTCAGCTGAAGTAAGACAGAAGTAGCAGTGAGAGAGATTTGTAATTGAAAACACCCAAGAAAGATAAGGGGTGAGTTCAGATAGGCAGGCTGAGCCTTTCCACTGCAATCTAGGTCCTGACACCTGTGAATGGCAGGCAGGAGGATCGTGGAAGAACCTCAGACTTTAGTGAAGTTCTTTGAAAGCCGTGTTGGGTTAATGGGGAGCCCAGAACAAGGACTTCCTGTTAGAAGGACCAAACTGGGCAGACGTAGTCCCTCTCTGGAGTCCCAGCCATACTCCGTCTGTGGCTGGGAGCAGTCTGGGGAGAGCATAAGCTTGGCGTGAGCATTACAGAGGCTCCTGAATGGGAGGTTGTCAGCTAACTGCAGTCTTGGAAGCAGATTGATGCAAATGGCGTATCTCCATGGCTGCCACAAAGGCTGTGTAGGATGTTATTTAATTTCAAAAACATTTATTGGTTGCCAGTTTTGTACAAGAACTGTGCTAGGTGCTACTGGGGATTTGGAGAGTTGTTTCTTCATTTATTTATTTACTCATTCAAGGATGTATTGAACAATATTCATTGAAGGATGACCACGTCCTGAGCACTATTCTAGGTGGGGAATGACTTATTTAAATCTCTTAATTTCATGTGGAGACCATTTTTGAAATATGTATCTCACTTTTTCTGTTCCAGAATTGAAGTATTTTTCTGGTTGCTCCTTAGAATGTTGCAAGATTCTAAGATTACAATACCATACATACAAACTCTTCCACATTTGGAATTCCAAATTTGAAATTCCTCATTTCAAATTTTCCTTAATGGACATAAAATTTAAAAGTCAAGGATGTAGGAATTAAATACTGGAAAAAATCCTCACAAGATGAAAATGGAAGTGGCTAATCTCATTTAATGTCATGTTATGGTACCTCCACACTTGCCTAATATAGCTTTCTATCAAGAATGCAGTTGCTTTGTATGTAAGAAATATAGATATATGAGATATAAAAATATTACAGTGTTGGTGGTTTGTGAAGAATGCCAAATTTGCTGAAAAGTTTGTTCTCTGATGTGATATCTAGGCATAAACTAAGATTGGATCATGATGAGAAATAAGAGTCATATTAAGGTTGTACTATATTTGCATTTATTTTATGGTTCTAAGAGATCTTAGTTTATCAAGTATTTTTTTCTCTAAATAGCCATATTTCTTTTTAATATTTGCCATGGTTGCTTCTGCATGCATTTTTATGTTATTATTTTATTTTCCATCTCTTTTTCACTTGGACTGACATAGCTGCTGTACAGAGCTGATCGTTTTACATCAGTGAAGATACTTTTACCTTATAACCGTGGCTACTGCATGCATCATTAGTACAGCATGTAGTAATTTTAATGTTATTTCTAAACCTTCCTCACCTCATGCCATTGTTTAACTTAAGACCAACTGTTCAGCCATATGGAGCAGTTTGTCATTCAATGTTTGTATGTTCTTATAAAATACAAATTTGTCTCTGTGCTATTTTTCATATGGAAAAGACAAATCTTTTCATTTTATTAATACTTTTGTTGACTGAGTCTCCCATTTATTTTTATGTTTTTCCCTTGGAGAGCTTAATGTTGAATTGGGATGCTTTTAAAAGTCACAGCGTAAGGAAATGGAAACCTATGTTATGTAAGTTTGTCTCACTTGAATCCAGAAGTAAACAAAAAGAACACCTTGCTGACCATTTGTTTTTGTGATTCACAAATTATTTATCTTCCATCCATTTTATTCCAATCCCAAAGCACCCAGAAATTTGAAATGGCGTTACAGATAAAAGTGGCACTATTTACCTTATGCCAAGGCATTATGTACCTCATCCTAGTCTGATTTCTTGCCTGTCTGCTCTCTGCCTTCCTAAAATTATTCAGTGGGTGTTTTCCTAAAGATGCAGTCATTGTCTCCCCATCTCTATCTCCTTTTAAACAAACTCGTTCCTACTCCAACGTCTTGATGGAGGGGGTGCCTTAGCAACCTTGTTTATGCACAGTGACCCCACCCATCTCCCCAAGTATTACTTGATTAGAGGAGAATTTGAATCAAGGAAGAGACACTTGATTCTCTTCTAGGATTTTGCTGTTGGCACCTAGACAAATCAAATTATGAAGTATTAGGTAGTGGCTAAGAGCATAGATAGGTGTGACTACACAGCTATCCACATATTACTTGTGTAATTATCTGCTCTGTGCTTGAGTTTTCTCATCCATAAAATAAGGTTCAAAATGTTTTCAAAATCAAAACGTTTTTCGTAACCCTTAGGCAGCAATACCTAACCCACCTAAACTCATTTGGTGACAATGACTTGACGGGAAGTTATATGTAACTTTTGTCTTTCTCTTGATTTGAATATTCACATGTTTTTTTCTGCAGAAATAGTTATGTATAGGATTATGGAATCTAGCCTTAAGAATTTTTGAAAGTGACTGTGGACCAATTGTATCAGCTTCATGATTTTGTTCTGAGGAGTAAATGAATTAATGATGTGTAAAAGTGCTTAGAAATGTGATTGGTCCACAGTAAGCACTCAGTACGCGTTAGCTCTGATTCTCACCTTGTCTGCTTACGTTTCCCTTTCTTGCAAGCAACAGTTTCATTAAGACAAATACCTACTAAGTTCTTTATCTGTCTTGAGCTTTGGGAACATGGTAAGTTTATTACCAAGACGAGCATAATTCCTCTCTTTATGCAAATAGTCTTTAGTAATTAAACAGGAAATTAAAATAAAGGGAGATATTACTAATAAGGAAGAACTGGGCATTCAGAGATCAATCATACAATAGTTTAGTGACAGGTAAAGGTCTCCCTGAAAAGAGATGTTTGAGGTAAAATATAGAAGTTCACCAGGTGAACAGGTAGGAGAAGACTGTTCCAAGCAGGGAAAGAGCTAAGAAGTTAAGACTCAGAGGAGAGATGAGGATTTGAGTACTTGCCCCCTTCATTTGCATGTCTTCATGCCCTCCAAATTACAAGTCTCCCAGACTCACTCTTCTCCTCAGGACCAGAGCTTGCCACCTTGGTGGGGGTATGGAGGATTCTTTTAAAATTGAAGGCAAAGATAAGCAAGGAAGAATGCATGTTGCCAGTGGGATGCTCTGGAATAGAAGGAGCAAGCTCCTGGAGCACCCAGACCATGCTAGACTCACCATACTGGGACATCACTCCTCAGGTGGCGATGCTTGGTGGGGCTCAGGGGGCCTGAAGATTTATCCATCTCCATGTGGGAGGCAACGTTAGGAGTGGAGCAGAAGCATTTCCCACTCCTAATGCCCTGCTCTCTTTCTAAAGTTGCTGCTTTTAGTTATGTGTGGGCTAGAATAAATTAAGAATAAAATATATGCAGAGTAGTGGCCAAGGGGAGTCTCCTCTAAGTAATGTACCTAGTACAGTAGCCAACATGTGTTAGTTGAGCTTCTCTTTGATTCTTATACATCATAGGCATTTTACCAGAAAATATATACAAGAAGAAATGAATGAATAACCTGTACTCTTAAATGCTCACTTTAAAGTTGAACAATTACTTAATAATACAATGTGAAATTAAGGTAATGTGAAAATTCCCAATATCATTAATACTTTTTAATTTCACCATACAGAACTCATACTTATTCTTGAGGCCCATTTATGGGTTATCTTGGCTACTTTTTTATTCCTCCTGCATTATGACATTCAGCCTGCTATTACTCACTAATAGATAGAAAGTAGAAAGGAAAAATGAGAAATAATTTACATTTATCATTTACTGCTAGTGTAGATTCTTATATCCCATCAGTCATGATCTGCTTTCTACATTCAAAAATATAAACTAATAGTGTAAAAGAAATTTTTAAAAATGTATGAATTAATGCCTGATATGCATATTATATTATTATTGTGAATAGTTCATTTGAAAGATTTTTTTGAAATTCCTCTTTGTAATTAGTATGCATTATCTGTAATAGTGAGCTTTTCCCTGACAATTTTTTCACAAGCCACTGTATTACAGATTGCATTATCTCCCCACATTCTTCTTTCCTTCAACTCACCCCACTCCACGCCCCGACCTGCTCAAGGATTTGCAGTACTGTTCCCACTTTCAGTGCAAGAAGCTGGAGCAGGAAGGGAATGAATGATGCTACTTACTTGTGAGAGGCTGCAGTTGACATTATTCTATAAATAAGAAATTATTTTGAAAACTTTTTAGGAAACATTTTTAAAGAAATTTTTATTCCAATTTTACCTTCATCAGAGATAACTAATGCCACTTCTTTAAATACAGCTATTTGGAAGAGAAACAAATTAAATTCTTCTTTTATCTGCTTTTAATTGTCCATACATTTGCGCCTATTGAAAGAAATCTTATCTTCACTCACTGCCTTTATGTTTGCAAGCCTCTTTCTCTTTTTATCTCTCACTCTCATATTTAGAGGCAGTTCCTTTAAAAAGATGAATAAAATAAAAAGTGAAAATTCTACTTTGGTGAACTGAAATTAGAATAGCTACATTTGTTGGTACTCTTTTTTTTTTTAAAGCGTTTCATTGGAAATACCTACACTGCGTAATTATTCAGTAAAGGTGAATATCTCTCTAGCATATAGTATTGTCAGACTTTTAATTTTTGTCAGTTAAATGGACATGAAATGATACCTTATTATAGTCTTAATTTTTATACTTTATGTTTATTGGGAATATTTATTTCCTCTTTTTGAAATTCCTGTTCATGTATTTTTTAAAATTTATTTTTATTGTTAGAATTATTGGGGTGACATCTCTTAGCAAGGATTACATAGGTTTCAGGCATACAATTCTACAGTGCATTGTCAGCTTGTTGTATAATAAGTTCACCACCTAATGTGACTTCTCTTTCCATCACCTTATATTTAGCTCCCCCCCTCCTCTCCCACCCCCTCCCCTTTCTCCCCTCCCTAACCCACTCATCCCCAGATAAACATTAAACTATTGATTATTTGTTTGATCGTTTTTTTTCTTTGTTGTTTTCAGTTTTATATTCCGCATATGAGTGAAGTCATACAGTTTTTTGTTTTTTCTGTCTGGCTCATTGTTCATATACTTTTGTCCATCTTTTTTTATTAAGCTGTTTATTAACAATTTGTTAGGCATTCAGTATATACTCCTGATCCTAATCTTTTGTTGGGTGTCTACATTTTGAGTATATTTTCTCAGTTTATAATTTGATCTTTTTATTTTCCTTAAGGTGTTTTTTGATGACCGGATGTTCTTAATTTTAATATAATCAAAATCTATCCACCTTTTATAGTCTGTACTTTTTCTGTGACTTAAGTAATCTTTTTCTAACCTAAGGTCTAAAAGATACTCATGAGTACTTTCCACTAAGATATGTAATGGTTTATTTTTTAAAGTTAAGATCTTAATCACTCTTCAGTTAATTTTTCTTAATTGTGTGAAGATTCAACTTCATTTTTATAAAGATTACTGTTTTTACAACCCCATTTATTGATTTAATTTAAATTTAAATTTAATTTTTTCTTACTATAGTGTCCGACCTGTCCTTTATGTCATATACCAGTTTCATGAATGCATGAATTTATTTCTGAACATTTTATTCTGTGCTTTTGTTCAGTTAATGAGTGAATGACTGAGTTAGTGTGTGTGTGTGTGTGTGTGTGTGTGTGTGTGTATGTGAGCATCTTTAGATATTTTCATCTTTGAGTTTTACACACATACATACACTTAGTTTTGAAATACTTTGATTTTTCTACTAGGTTTTGGACATAGTAAAAACAAGTATTCGTACAATTCTTCCTCGCATCTGGAAGGTACCTGATGTTGATGAACTAAATTTATATCGGATTTTTAACCGGGTATTTAATCGCTTGCTCTGGAGTCATGGGCAAGGACTATGGAACTGTTTCTGTGATTCAGGGTAAGTTCTAAGTTACCTTTTATTATTGTCATTTTGAATATTTCACTATTAGTTATAGAGGTAGCTAAATAAAATGGTTGAATTTCTTTAATAATCTCTTAAAATATGAACTTACTGCATGTACTTTTTAGTATTCAACTATAATTTATAGCAGTTAAGCTGATTTCAATGAGATGATGAATATGAACACAGCACCTATCTAATCTGACTTCAGTGGAGAGAAGGTAGTTTCAAGTAATGAAACATTTCAATATCCTTAAGGTTCTTCTGGTGTTTCCATTATGTAGCAGACTTCCAAAATTATGGCTGTACTCCTGCTCCTCTCTAGAATTTGAGTCCTGCCAAAGTTGTTGTGACTCATTATGTTAGCCTCAAGATATCTAAAACCAAATGTTCCGTACCTCCCTTTTATTCAGAAATGGCTTCCCTTTTGGACTTCCCTTAATCCTATTGTTATTTTTTCAGTCGCACAGTTTTAATATCTAAGGGACATTTACATCTTCCTTTGTCTTCACTGTCTTTATTCAGTCATTTGCTATCACATTCCCAACTGTGGTTACTGGAGATTGTTTTTCATTGTTCTTAACAATTACCAAGTACTTACTATTGTGTTAAATACTTTTAGAGATATAAAGTTGAATCTGACAGATCCTCCCCTCAAGAAACTTTTTAAAAAATGATAATAGTCAGGCATTGTTCTAAACACTTTACATGCATTAAATGGTTTAATCCTCATAATATCACTCTGAAGCATATTCTCTGATTATCTCCATTTTATAGACAAGGTAACTGATGCACAGGTAGGGCTAAGGACCTAGTGCAACCGGGACCTAGTGCCTGGCCCCATAGTTCATACATTTACCTATAAGCTCTGCTGTCTCAAGTAGACAAAATAAGATACACACAAAAGTAATGATTATAGAAGAGACACATAGGTTTATAGGATTTCAGAAAACAGGAGTCGTGAAATTAAGAGATTTCTAGGTATTTTTTACCTCCAATTTTTTTTGTTTCCCTTATCTATTTTACTATCAGAGTCATTTCCTAATCATAGTTTAGGTATAAAATCTTGGAAAAATATAATCCAAAACTCTGGGTCACCTTGATTCCTATCTTTACTTGTCAGCACCCTAATAGTAAAACTACATAAATAAACAATTGCTTGTCCACATCCAGAAATACCAAAAAATATTGTAGATACTTGTGGCAGATTTCTCTAGAATTGGCCTAGCAGTTTTACTGATGCATCATATACAAATGCCCTCATCTCTCTCTGTTGTTTGTCCAGGCTGCTGAAGTCCATGCTCAGGGACCCTTTTGAATTACATGAAGCCCCCTTGGAGTGTTAAGATGTCCCATATTCTGAACCTATTCTCTCCAGGGGAACAGATTTTCCTGGTTTATTTATTTAGTTTTATTATTGGGGTGTTGACAGGTAAATTTCAATCTCTCTGGGAATTATCCACCATGTTTTACTGGAATAGGGGAAGTCTAGATGGAATGGGACTAAAACTAGGCCTGAGAGCTCAGGAAACGTGGCCAAAGGAAGTACCATTTCAGCTGAGATTTGCAGGAAGGGGAAGACTAGGAATTTGCCAGGTAAAGAGAAGGGTGCAGGGGCTAGTATAAACCGCAAAGAGGAAAATTTCATTTGGACCCTTAGCCAAAGGAATTTTCCTGTGGAAGTTTGTCATGGAAAAGCTTTTCTTTTAGAATCTCAGGGCAACAAGAAATTGTAAAGCCTATTCTGAGGCCGTCTGCTTCTGGGCTGAGTTACATGCCTACTTAAAATATATGCATAACAGGTGGACTATTTGAAGTGATGGGGATCTTACTGTTCTCCTATCAGTTTCAACTGATGTGTTTTCAGTTCATTAATCTTTCTGTTGCTGATTATCCAGTTGCTACAGTCCAGATTGTTTTTACCTTCCTTTCTCCCTTCTTGTACTTAACTTTGGGCCACTCAGTCATCCATTTGGAATTTTGCCAGAGAAGGAGAAAGGAATGAATCAGTTTCACCTTTTAGATAACTACTTTATTCAATGTTTTAATGAGAAAGGTGATAAAAATTATTGAATAACTGGATTATGTGAAGTTTTTCAAGTCTTAATAACTCCCCTTTGTTGCCAGAGGTATTCGGTTTTCTGTATCTTATTGTATTACTAGGAAAAATTATTTAAAGTCATTTTCTTTTATAGTTCTTTGTGGATTAGAGAGTGCTAGAAAGAACCTTTTAACCATTTAATTTTTCTTTTTGAACTCATGGATTTTGGCCCGTCCGTGTCCTTGGAATTTAGATTCAGAAAGCAGACAGATAAGCCCCTGGGTTCTTTGATAAAGGCAATGGTATTTTTAATTATTTCTACCTCTTTTCACCTTCTTAAAAATTGCACATTAGTATTGAAAATTGTGATACTGTATTGTTACAGAGGCATTTCACATTTACTCAGCTATGCCAAGTGGTGGGTAGGAGGTGAGGGACTCAGTTTGAAAGATAGGTTTCCTTTGTGCAAAAAGATTGCTGTTAGCCTGGTACCAAAGGAAGCGAGTCCTGTTCATTTTCTTTTTTCTTTATGAAGGGTTCTGGTGTGGTCACACTTAAACATAGGTAATAGAGTAGAATGTGGTTTTTGACTAGTAGTGGTGAACATGCACACGAAAATAGGTGAAAGACCTTGATTCATACATTTATTTTAAATAAGGAAAAATGAGAAGCCAATACTACTCATGTTATAACTCACATATTCAGAATGTTACATCAAATTAGAGTGTTATAGAAGAAACTTTTTCTTTTAATCTTTCTTCCATTTTATTTGTTTTTTTCTTACGTATATAGTCCAAGTCAGGAAAAGAAAGATTACCATGATGTGAGTGACCTGATAGTGGATCTAATCAAATGTCTCCAAAGAATCAAAATATAAATATATACAAATTGAGGTAGAGTGGTGGTGGAGGAGGTAGCCTCTTGTAGAAATACCCAGAATCCCAATGGAGAGAAAAATACTAGGCAGACAGACAGACAGAACACAGTATGTTTTCTGTGTGTATTTATATTTATATGAAATTTTTATTTCTCTGGGCAGGAACATGTAGGGCCTGCTAGATTAAGACATTAATTATAAACACATTCCCTAATTAAATGATGTTCTCCAGTATTTTTCTCAATCAAATTAGGTAAATTGGATATGTATGAGATGTGATAAAAAATACAGTGAACGTTTAAATAAAAAAATTATTACAGTAAAAGACTGTAATAATTAATCCCCCTCAAAATGCTCCCCCTTGCTTCTAACACACTTATCCCGCCGTTCTGGGAGTCCCCTTTTGTGAGTATCTTCAGTTGCCTGTCGTGGCTGCCTGGATGCCCTGAATCGATTCATAACGTTTACCTTTCGTGGTCATTTTGACTTTGGAGAAAAGCCAGAAGTTGCAGTGCCAGATCCAGTGAATAAGGTGGATGAGGACACGCTGTAAAATTTTTATTTGACAGAAATTGCCATACCAGAAGGGTGTGACATGGAGCATTGTCATGATGGAGGGTGAAAGAGTTTGCCCTAAGTTCTCAGACACTCATGAAAGAGGACTTCCGGAACTGCTTCAGGAAGTGGCCAGAACGGTGGGATACGTGTGTTCAAAGTGAGGAGGGATTAATGGCAATGTATCTTTTACTGTAATACATTTTTTAAAAATGTAAACATTCATTATATTTTTTGATCACACTATATATGAAGGCTGTCTGGAAAGTATTCAGTTATGTAATATGAAAAATAGAAGCATTTATGACTGGATGTTTAATGGATAGTTCACATATATACATATTTATACATATACATATACACATACATATATACACATATATGTAAACATATATATTATATCTAATTTTTTTATATTTAGTAATCAATTAAATTTTAATTTAACTGGCATTTTACTAGCATATTACTATTTAGTTCGGAACATATCAGAACATGGAAGAAAATTTCTTCCTTTTAACTACTCATTCAAATCTTAGTTCTTTTAAGAAAACTCATCATTCACTGATGACTTGCTAATTTTTTGGGACCATGTTTCTCCTGAGGAAAAAAAAACAGTAGCCTTTCTACTAAAAAATGCCTTTTTGAGTTTCTAAAGCATTTTTTTAAAATTTCAAAGATATCAATTATCTACAGAGGATTGAAAATGGAGTCTTTGAATTTCCCACTGGGAAGTACATTTCTTCAGAAAAATATTTGCTTTAATATTTTTTTCTTTCTGAAAATCCACTCATTTCTCTCTCTGAGGATTAAATGAATTGGTTTATGTAAAATGAGACTTGATCATTACCAAGTCTCAAACCAAACTTTCCCCTTGAGGCTTGAAAAGAATTTCATTTACACTAAGGAAGTAAATCTCTGTCTTTCTTTTCTTCTCTCTCTCTCTCTCTCTTTCCCCTTTCTTCCCTCCCTCCCTCTTTTGGTAGTGTGGTGAAGTGATGAGGTATTTCCTGATTTGGGCCATGACAGTAAACTTAGGAATTGCGAATACACATACACACACACACTTGGAATTTACAAAGAATATGTGAACTACTGCCTGCTTTGGTAGCAGATGAGTGAGCACACTCAAGGAGGGAGGACACTGCCTTTGGGATTGCAGTAGGCCAGTACTTGTTCAGATAGCATTACTTCTAGAGAACAAAACCTGTGCTCTAGGCATATCATGGACACAGTTATATCTGAAAGTGTTGTGAAAGGGGTGGTCATAATACAGGGATTAACCTAAATTCTTCTAGTGCAAAGGGGTCACAAATTAAGTTGCAGCAACTTTTTAATACTCTTGTGAGATTATTAATGTAAAAGTAAATAGAGCTTTCTAGAAAACTTAAATTCTTCGAATACCTAATTTTTGAGAAATTAGCTCAGTATTTTACAAATACTTTAATATAGAGTAAGTAACTCAGGTTTTTCAGAGGTGATGGGTAACCATCCTGTCAGCTATCTGTAGTTGGCAGCAGTAAAGTCTTTAAAGACAAATAGTCTATGAATTCTACATTGTGTTTTTTAATACAAAGATTAATTCCCAAATATGTATTTGTTTTATACCTTTCAACCATCTGTTGTCAACTTAAATGTGTGAGCCCATTTTTACTTTTTGTTACTGGTTTGTTGCTGGGTAAGTGATATACCTGGTTCTCATTTTTAAACAGCTTCATGAGGTTATGTCTGTTTCCATGCCAACAGATCCTCTTGGGAGAGTATTTTCAATAAAAGCCCGGAGGTGGTGACTCCTTTGCAGCTCCAGTGTTGCCAGCGCCTGGTGGAGCTTTGTAAACAGTGCCTGCTAGTGGTGTACAAGTATGCAGCTGACACGAGAGGATCACTCTCAGGCATGGGCACCGATTGGGGTAATTGCAGGTACTTGCTTACATTCCCTAGACGTTGTGAGTTTTATATGAGAAATGTCACAATGCAGTTTGAAAATGCAAGTCTCTTTTTGTTTATATGACTAGAGAAAAAGCTGAAGGCTGAAAATTCATACATATTATTGTTTATGAAACACTTAATTTGCACATCTTTACCTTTAAAGGACTGAACAGACCTGTATGTGACATAAATGACCTATATGGAAATGAAATTTTTCAGTTTGCATATTTTTGCTTTCAAAAGTGAAGTAAGAGCAATAAAAAATGTTAATAAATTTAAAATATTTCCCCAATAGGGGTATTTCAACATTTATCCTTCAGCAAACGGTTGAGAAGATGCCTTTAGTTTTTTTGTGGGGGACGGGATAGTTCCCTGGCTAGGAGTCGAACCCAGGCCATGGCGTTGAGAGCGCCGAAGCCTAGCTGCTGTACCACCAGGGAACCCCCTAGTTTTTTTATTGTTCAGTATGCTTCTACTGCTTCCTTCATCACCAAACAAATCAGTGGGAGGTGAATTTTGTTGTTTTGTTTAAAAATTGAATTTTTATAGCTATTCAGTTAAAATAGGTTGTTTTCCAAAAATATGAAAAAATAATACTGTTTTCAAGTTGCAAAAATATACAGATTGTCTTGAGAAGTACTAAAAAGTACATTTTAGCATTTCTCAAGACAGTCATAGTTTCCATTAGAAATAAAGATGAATACATGACTTTACTTTTAGTATACAACTGTGTAAGCTGTAGTACTACTCAGAATAGAAGAGAGTAAACCATGACTTTGAAAAAGCTAAGTGAATGTGAAAAGATGATAGAATTCAACTAACAGTTGAATAGACAATGAAGAGAATTAAACTACCATAGCTTAGATTTTCTTTTTGAAACACTTAGAAATTGATGTGTTTATTAAAAAGATCTTAGGGAGTTTAAAAAAGCTAACTTTCTCCAAAACTGATCTGCAAGAGCAGAATGGCTTTGAATATTTTTCACAAAAAGTATTGAGAAATGTATTTTTAATCTCTGCTGCTTTTGGATTCTGTTATTACTCTCTGGCAATACCTTTAACCTAGTTTAACTCTCTCTTCTGCGAACAGAAGCTGATTGATCACACAAAGGTAGAAGTAAAGTTAGCCATTAATTTTTAAAATATGTAAATTCAAAGATGTATTCTGTAGTTCTCATGGTTTGACTGAAGCAAATTATTGAAATAAACTTGCATTACTTTCATTACTATTTCCATATGATTTAAAAGAATGATGGAAATCTTTAAGACATGACAACATATAAATGATGAGGCTTTTTTTAAGGAGTGACACTCTGTGAGCATAATCCAGAAAACCTTAAATTCCAGTCTAGGAAAGATGGTTGTAGACTCTTGAATGTCATTCTTGCAATTCCAGATTTCATAACCATTTTCACTTGGGGGACTCTTATAACTTTTGTGAGTGGGCAAAATAGGTTGAGTCTTCCTCGTTACTCTGGAGGAAGAAATTATATCTTATAGTTACTTCAGGCCATTTTATTTTGTTCTTATCTGGTGGTCAGAAGAGATATATTTTTATTTTAAAATCTTGAGTTTTAGACTTACGATAAATGCTCAGTATAACCCCAGTATGGTTATTATAAACATTTAGGGGTGGGTGTGTGTTTTGGGAAGAGATTGTCACTTAATACACCCTTTATTCATGCCCAAGTTGACAATCATTTGATTGAGAAATGTAGGCATGAGACAGATGGTCATCAAAATGGAGTTTCATTTGCCTTTGAGGTCAAATTTATATGACCTCACTCATATGGGGATATAAAATTGAAAGCAACAAAGGAACAAGACGAACAAACAAATAAACAGAAACTCGTGGACACAGACAAAAATTTACTGGTTACCATAAGGTAAGGGGCAGAAGGCGGGGGCACATAATGTGGTGATGGAAGGGGAACTGCCTCTGGGTGGTGAGCACACAATGCAACACATAGATGATGTGTTAAAGAATTGTACGAAATCTATATAATCTTACTAACCAAGGTCACATTAACAAATTTAATACATAATTCTAAAAAATTCTAAAAAATGGAATTTCATTACTAAGAAAGCCAACATGGAGGGATATGCTGTAGATTTGAGTCAAGTGACTTTTCCAATATTAAATTTCAGACTTAAATGTACCCATTCGGGTAATGGTGGGCTGGATCAGCCCAGACTTTCCACTAGCACTATGTCATAAAGTCTAATCCATTAGCGGGTAGCAGAGCAAGTGAGAATGCATCCTTTCTGCAGATAGGCTGATCCAAAAAGAAGCAGGGGCCGCACCAAGCACGCCAGTTTCTTTCTTTTGAATCAGCAAATCAGATAACTCACTCTGGTAAGATGCAAGAAAGTTCCCACTGGTAGAAGTTCTTCTACATAGAGACATAAGAAGAGAGAAAAATAAACATGTCTTCCTAATAGCTAACTATTAAAACCCAAGTCAATGTCACATTGATGTAAATATATGGAAAAAGTGGCCATATCTTCTTTCCCTTGTAAATTAGGAACCTATAGCATTTCACTTTATATGTAGAAGTCACTTAATTTGATGTTAATATATTGATAAATTTTATTTATGATTTATACATAATAAATTTTAAATGATATATAAATACCTGTAAATATTCAGAGTATAATTTATGAGGTATAGTTAAATACTTTATCAGGAGATATATATTTCGCTCATGTATCTGTAAAATTAAGAGAGAGGAAAGTAGAGCTAATAACATGAGTCAGGTTTATGACCATGTTTATCTTGATAAAAAAGTCTGCAAAATATTTCTTAAGAGGCTTTAAAGAGTGTATGGCATGGAAAGAAGTGTCCTTCAAACTTGCAATCTCAGAAAAACAATAATTTATAGACACACCAAGTAAAACACTTTTTCTCAGAGGTGGGCTCATAACTAAGCAAATACAACTGATATATAAACCCAGATAGTCAATTTTATTTATATTTAATATATATAGCATACTAGAGTTCTTGGGACCAGCTCAATAATTCAGTGTAACTAGACTTACTTGGGAAACTTTGGGATCTCCAAACACTTTCTAGCTCAGCATCTCTGTGTTCCTAACTTTCACGTCCTGAGCTTCCATTCAGTCCGATACCATGAAGGGAGTTCCATGACTAAAAACATTTTTAAAAAACCACTGAGTTAGAACTTCTGCCTTTGGTAGTACAGCACTAAGTATTTGGACAAATTGTTACTCTGATGACAACAAAGAAAAGCTGGACCAAATACCAAAACATTTGCCTGAAGACGTCGGAGAATGTTAACCAGGTACTATTAGTAACTGATCAAGAATATAAGACAGTGATAGTTAATATTAAGAATAAAAATAGAGATATTACTATAGAACTTATAAACATTAAACACTTTATAAGAAAATATGAACAATTTTATGCTGATAGATTTGGAAATTTAGATTAAGTTAACAAATTCCTGGATGAATACCCATTACCATAAGTAAAGTAAGATGACATAGAAAGTCCTAAATAGCCTTAACTATTGAAGAAATAAAATCAATAACTGAAAGACTTTCACAAAGACAGCTCTAGATTCACATGTCTAATTCTATTAAACCCATTCAGAGAACAGAAAAAAAGGAACGTTCTCCAACTTATTTTATGAGGCTACCATACCTTTGGTACTACAACCTGACCAGGACATTATGGCAAAGGATAATGACAGTTCAATTTCCTTCCTGAATGTAGATGCAGATGTCTTAAATAAAGTATTAGCAAAATGAACCAAGAAACTTTAAATTGTATAATGTATCATGACCAGCTTTTGTTTATTGCATCAATTTAAGGATGCAACAACATTGAAAAGTGATCAGTGTTATTTTTAACAGAATAAATGATCATTTCAAAAGATACAGATAAATCACTTGATGGAATTCAGTATACATTCATGCTTTAAAAAGTGCTTAGCAAGCTAGAAAAAGGGCCATTTCTTAATCTAGCAAAGAATAATTGCAAAAAATCTACAACATTCCTAATGGTGAAATATGAAGGATTTCCATTAGAGATGAGCAACAAGACAAGATTGCCTGTTACTACTATTTCTACGTATTTATCATTGTACTGGAGGTCCTTGCTGGTTCAATGAGGCAAGCAAAAGACATAAAAGGCATCAGACTTGAAATAAATAACTGGAAGTTATTACTAGTGGATATGATTGAGTTCATGAAAATCCAAACAAATTGTAGATAAATTATTAGGTAAATATAACAATTTTGATGAAATCAAGGTTTAGATAAGAACATCAATTATTTTTTTCTGTATCAACAGCTAAAATAATGAAATTTTAGTTATGATATTTTATTACATTCAAAACGTATTTAACACTTAGGAATAAATGTGACAAATGTATAAGACTTTTATGCAGAAAAATGTAAAAAATTGCAAGATCATACCTTATTCTTCATTGGTATTCAATATTATTAATATGTCAGGTCCTCTCAAATAGTTCTCTACCTTTATAAATTTAATGTAATCCTAATATAAATTTCAACAAATTTTTCTTTGAAGGTTCAGTGTTTTACCATAGCTGTTCCAACATTTATATAGAAAAGCAAATGGCCAAGAGTAGATAAGAAACTCTTGAAACAGAGCAATAAAATGGTAGGATTTATTAACTAGAGTGTACTAAGACTTATAATAAAGCTAAAGTAATTTAAGACAGTGTAATATTGCTGAAAGGATAGACAGACCAATGAAACCATTCAGAAAGGTTGTAAATAGACCCAGGCATGTATAGAGATTTGATTTATGACACTTAATTTGTGGCAAATGGAAAGAAGGAAGTTTGTTTAAACCAATGGTTCTGGGACAATTGGGTTTCCAAATAATTAAAAAAAAAAAGAAAAAGAAACTTGAGTTTACCACACCATATACAAAAATCATTTCCAGTGAATTAAGTAAACAGATATGAAAACCAAAACTGAAGATTTCAGAAGATAATATAGAGGAATATTTTCTTGACCTTGAGGTATGCAAAGTTTATAAAATATATGACCAAAGTGCTGATGATAAATGAAAACATGAGTTTTGCTGTATTAAAATCAGAAGACCTGATTAAGAGGGTGAACAAGCAAGCCACAGAGCGGAAGAAGGTATTTGCAGCCCATATAACCTGTAGAAGATTCTTATACAGATGATAGAAGAACTACAAATTTCTTGGAGGTTCCCTGGTGGTGTTAATGGCTAGACTTCGGTGCACTCAACGCGGTGGCCCAGGTTGAATTCCTAGCCAGGGAACTACCTCCACCAAAAACAAACAAACAAACTACAAATGTCTCAGAAAAAAAAGCAAAACCCTCTGTGAAAAAATGGGGAGGTACTTGAAGAGGCTATTCACAAAAGAGTTTAAAAAAAAAAGGACCAATAAACATTTGAAAAAATGTTTAGGCTACCATCAAGGAAATGCAAAACCACAAAAACACTGTGTACCCAGAGTCAATGGAATGTACAGTAATGGGAACTCTTACATTGCTGTGATCATGAAATTGGTATTGGTACCTTTAAAAGCAGTTTGCCATTACATACTAAAGTCTACCCTTTTTCCATATCTTCCATTACCAATAATTCTCAGCAGAAATGTCTGCACATGTGCACCAAGACCATTATTAGAATGATCATAGTAGCATTTACTTATAATAGCTAAAATTTGGAAACTACCCAAATATCTACTGATGGAAGAATACACACATTTTTTTGTAATATCCACACAGTGAAGTGTTATACAGCATTGAAAATGAACAAACTGCACATCACATAACAACATGCATGAGTCTTAAACATGAAGTTGAGCAAAAGAAGTCAGACCCAAAGGAATACATACTTTTTTTCATTTATTCTGAAATAGAAAACAGACAAAACCCACAGGAGAAGCCTAATCTCCCTTCTCACCAGGTCAGTTGTCCCTCTTGAACTCTGCCTACTCTACTTTGAGCGTTATCTAATAAAACTGCTTTTCTTTTCTCAAAAAAAAAAACCCAGACAAAACTAAATAATGGTGTTTATGAAATGTGTACTTGGGTAAACCAGGAAGTAATTACCATAGAAGTCTGGATAGTGGGTAACTTTATGGGGAGGAAGGGTGCTGTAATACAGGGCTCTGGGGTGCTAGGAGTGTTCAGTCATTTAAGCTGGTAGCAGTTATACAAGCAATCACATCATAATGTTCATTAAACTGGACATTTAGGTTTTATGCTCTTTTTGAATATGTATTCTACTCTAAAATTAAAAAAATTTTAAAATTGAGCTAAATACATGGTACCATCATGACCTTAGGCTAAGGTAGCTTGCTATATCTATCTTAGAACAGAGATGGTCTTGCTACTGAGCCTGATGTTTATAACACGTAAATAATATTTCACCCCTGTGCACTATTTAATTGGCTCCATACTCTGAACCAGGCATAGCAGAAACTATTGAACTCTTTACAGATCAGAAAACTGAGGCCAGAGGAGTCTAAATGGCTTACCCAAATCCACATTGCTAGTATATGGCAAAGTTGAGACTAGAAACTAGGGCTCCCCCTGCTCAAAAAAAAAAGTTAAAAAATACAAGACAGTGCATACCTACTAGGATGGCTATTATTAAAAAATGCAAAATAGTAATTGGTGAGGATATTGAGAAATTAGAATCCTCGAGCTTTGCTGATTCAGAATGCAAAATGGTGTGGCTGCTATGGAGAACAGTACGCCAGTTCCTCAAAAAGTTAAATATAGAATTAACCACGTGACCCAGCAATTCCACTCCTAGGTATATATCCCAAATAACTGGAAACAAGGACTTAAACGGATACTTGTACACTGAAGCTCATAGCAACATTGTTTGTAACAGCCAAAAGAGGAAACAACCCAAGTTTCCATCAACAAATGAATGGATAAATAAAACGTGTTATAATACATACAGTGGAATATTTTTCAGCTTATATCAAAAGGAATGAAAGTCTGATACATGCTACAACATGGATGAATCCTGAAAGCATGTTAAGTGAAATAAACCAAATACAGTATGGTTCTACCTCTATAAGGTGTGTGGAATAGACAGATTTCATAGTGACAAATTAGAATAGAGATTACTAGGAACTGGTAGGAGGAGGAAATGGGGATTTAGTGTTTAATGGGTGCAGAATTTCTGTTTGGGATGATGAAAAAGTTCTGGAACTATATAGTGGTGATGGTTACACAACCGTTGTGAATGTGCTTAATGTACTGAATTGTATATTTAAATAGTAAAACTAGTGAATTTAATGTGATGTACATTTTACCACATTAAAAAAATTAAACCAAAAACACAAGACAAGTATTGCAATGAACTTTATTTATTTGTGTTCCTCAAACCAGGGGACTGACTTTATTCTGGGGGTATCAGGAATCCTGGTCTTAACTACAGGGACATGTCAGAAGGGTGGTTAGTGTAGCTCAAGTTTTCAAGGCTAATAAACTGACAGTTTTGCAATGCTTCATGTTCTAGAGAACCTCCATGGCCAGCAATAAGTTGGTACATAAAAGACCAGGCAATTCTACATCGAGCAGGAATTAGACAAATGCATATTTTATGCCTATTGCTGGATATATGAAGATGTGTAAATCTAGCCTCAGAGATGAGTTGGGGTATATGTGGGAAGAAAATAAGATAATCTGAGGTATTTTCCCTTGATACGAAATAGTTACAAGTTAGCTATTTTTATACATCGAGAGTAAACTAGAATAAAAAAGCTGTAAAGTTTTCAGGATTTCTGCAGCTTTAACACAAACTCTTTAGATATAGTCTGTAAATCTACTTCCTGGAGATATTCTTGCTGCTAAAAAATCAAATTTATTATTTAAGTTCATTGCAGAGAACATTTCAAAAATAGTCTTTGATATTTAGCTAGTATGGGACCTCCCAAGAGATATAAATGGAGATATTATGGCAAATAATCCTCTGTGTTTCCCTGTAATGCTTTAAAATATCCCCTAGCACTTGCTTTAGGGAAGCAAAGTGTTTCTTCCAATGTGATTTCATATGCTTTTCTGAGTTCATATTGAATCTGTTTTTCTTTTCAAGTCTTAAAAATAGTTTCATTTTAGCTTTTTTTTGCTTCTATTAGAAAAGTTTAGGTTTGTGGATGTGTATATATATATTTTTTTTTCTAGGTTATATTTCATATTTCTGAAAAAATGAGTATAATCATTGCATCCATTAGTGTTAAAACTGGATTTTAAAACTACAGAGAAATGACAATATAGTCGCTAGGAGCACTGATGCTGGAGCTAGCCCACATGGATTTTAATCCTGGCTCCGCCACTTACTAGCTATGTGACTGTCAGCCAGGCATTTGACCCCTGCATGCTTTAGTGTATTCATCTGTAAAATAGAGTTTACAATAATATCTACCATGTAGAATTGTTATGAGAGCTGAGTTAATTTGTAAAGCAATTAGAAAACACTATTTAAATCTTAAATAGTGTTGAAATTGTATAAGTTAGCTGTAACTTGGACTTTGTGTTTTTATTTTTCATCTGTGAAATAGAGATCTTTAATTCAGAAGGATAGGTGAGTGTTACTGTAACGTCAATAGTAACTGTTGCTTGGAAATTCTTCAAGAGCAAGTCGGTAAAAGTTACTGTTTACTATAATAATTATCAATGTAATCAGATGCATTTTCAAGAAACAAAAATAACTCTCAACTAATACAAAACAGTAGGTTTTGATCAAACACCTTAATATTTTTTTTGTGCCTTTGCCTTAGATATAAAGGGTAGCTTTTTTTTTTATGGCAAAAGATATTAAATTAATCATCATGACTCTACTAGCTCTTGACATAATAATTAATCCATATAAATTACTCCAGTAGTATTAAAAATATAATTTGTATAAACTGTGATGTGAGAAATCAATTGTTCCATTATTTATTACCCATTGTGATATACCCAATTTTGATTTAATTTGTTTTTTTGTATTATATATTATTTTACTGCTTTATTAACTTACTGATTTGAGCAATTGTTTATAGTTTGTGATATTAGGTAATAGATTAAAGGGGATATTATGATCCATGATAAAATAATGCTTATGAATATTATGGAGAATTCTGTGATTTTAATCTGAATGCTGTATACAGTTGGCTCATAATGAATTTATATTCTTCCACAAAATTCATATCACACACCTATATATGTAATTTTCCATTGACATAGAGGTATAATAGTTATCAACACTCTAATAGAGAACAGGTAGTTGTCAGTACTCTGGTCCTGGGTTTCTTCATACATATGGAAGTATCCTGTCGCTGGAGGATTCTAAGGCCAAGAGAAGAAAATCATGAACGATTTGGTGCTGTACCATTGTTTAGTTTTTTAAGACAACTGCCAATTACAAAACTTCTGTTGCTGCTTCTGCTCTTGGAAATTCTTCATGGACGTCTTTGTCCTGAGCATGTCCTTTTCATTACCAGGGCTTAGACTTTCAATAGTAGTAATTACTTCCATTTGCTCATGTGGATTTCTTAGATCATTTCTCTCTAGACATGTAGATTGAGATGGCCTAATGCTAATCAAAGTGTTTTCTAGAAGAAAACAGTATACAAACACTAATCTCAAATCTCTGAAAACTAAAAAAAAAAGTAACCTATTTATTGACAAATGTGACTTGAATTGACATGAAGTTATTTGTAGTCTTTATCTGATTTATTATTAATATTTGCACATTTTGCTCTAGCAATATTAATATTTTGTTTGCTGTCTCAAGGCCCTGATGGAGATGTAATATTTAGTACATACACTATATTGTCCTAAAATCTGGATAGCTCATGCACTCTGAAATACACTTGGCTGCAACGATTGCGTACGACCTGTCATTGCAATTGTTTTTGGTATTCTGTAATCATAAGCACTGTGTGGTCTAAAATACAAGATTTATAATCTAGTTATGAATGTTGATCTTTAACTTTTTTTTAAATTACCTATAATGATAATACATCAATGAAATGCTGAATTACAATTAGTGATTCCAACTGCCTTGAAACAAACAGTTATTGATAGTGTGACTAGCCAGATTCTCACATTGCATGTTTTTAAGAAACATTTGACTGGCTCCACAATTATTGACAAAGACTAAGGTGAATTCCAAATTAACATGAGCCACATAAACAGTTTCCTGGCATGTGAGTACAATGACTCTTTATGATGGGGTGTTCTGAGGTACTAAAATCATATGTTGCGTCGATGTTCAGTCTTTAAGATGAGGCTTTATGACCCTTTCCCCACTCCCCCACTTCAGCCTGGGAGAGGAAATCTTTTTATATGAATTGCATTGCTTTTATAGTATCATTTCTCCTGGAGGATATATAAATTATTAGCCACCTAACACTTGAGTGAGAGATGTTAATACTAATTCATTTGTAAAAGTCTAATTTTTTAACTTTTTTAGGTATTTACTACCAGGAAGTACACAATTCTTCATGAGAACACCAACCTACAACTTGAAATACAGTTCACCTGGAATGACTCGCTCCAATGTTTTGTTTACACCACGATACGGCCCTTTGTGAAGTAGAAGGGAAGATCGCCATGGGTTATGCATAATAACAATTCATTTTCCCCCTTAATTTAAACATGCAAAGAAAGTGACCCTTAAGTGCTGTTTTATGTATATATGACATATATATGTGTGAAAATATAAACACACATGCATTCAACATATATATATTTATTATATGAAAGAAGAATTAGCAGAAAACTGGATATAAGACTTAACCTTTCTGGAAATGTAATATATCATGTTAATATTGTTTACATAAACCTATGAATGTCTAGAATTTCCTAGGTTTATAATTAATACCTTCCTACTAGAAATGTTATTTTTGCTGCAGAGTATATAAAACAGAATTGATCTTGAAAATCCCGTTACAGTGTTAAATTATTTTCTAGATAATACATCTTTTGACTGGAAAAACATTAATAGTATATAATACCTTATTAATTCTCTCATGCATAGTAGCCATTTAAAAATGAAAGAAAAATTAGAAGCCTTGTGTTGCTTGATGATAAGATTAAATATAAAATGGGTTTATCATTACTATAGCACACTGTAAAGTACCATAAAAATCCCAACCTGATTCTTCAGTATTTTTATTACTCTATGTGGAAACTTAGCTACTTACGATAATGTACATTTTCAATAAAGATCTAGTAATATCATATTATGGTCTAAAATGAAAGACAATCCAGTTGGTTAAAAATAAACAAAACATAAACTAGCTTTTATTTTTATTTGTCATCAGGAGTCACATAAAGGAACAAAAAATCATGTAATGACAAAATCTTTTCATATGATTTTTGTATCTGATACCACGCACTTTTATTTGGAATGTATATCTCCAGTAGGTACTTATGGTCAAATACAATTTCTTTTTTCTTCAGAAGTAGAAGAGTTGACATTTCAAACTCATTTCAATATTATAGGGTAATACATCACTTATTTTATAAGTGTTTCAATACCGAGACCAACATACATTGCAAAGCCTAATACAGTTTTACATTGCACCATAGAAAATAATCTAAATTATTGCAAAGAGAATATTTTGATTACTAGAATTATTAATTATGATGTACTCTTGAGAATTTTTTAAATCAAAATAGAATGTGAAGTCTTTTTTATTCAAAGTTATTATGCATAAGTTTCATAGCAGTTTACTTCCTTTTCTTTTAATTTCAAAAACAATGAGTGAGCTTTCAGTTTTCCATGAAAACATAAATAACACTGTCATTGACATGAAAATCCTTAGAAATCGCCATATTCACCTTTTGGAAGTTTGTTTGACCATCTCCACAAAGTTTTATTTTGTCACAGATGCTAATTATTTACAAAATTCATGAATTTTTATCTCCTTTTATTATATGAAAAGATATTTCCAGTAAATCAAGAAATGGCCCCAAAGCAGGAGAACAGAGAGAGGCAAACTGGCCTGGTTTAATTAACAAACTGGATAATTGGCAACCCAAAGTTGTAAGTTAGATATACTTTGCTTTCAAAGCCATATTCTGAGACCGTCTTAGGCTAAAATAGGTTGTTCTCGAAATTATTGCTAGCTACTTGAGTCTTCACAACTACCTAACATCTATATTCCAATAGACACTTTTTCTTGCTAGATGGATCCCTGAGAAAAATTTGTTATTGTCTTTGTGGCAAAAGAGAAAAAAAAATTAAGATGAAGGAAATTACAATGTAACTCTGAGTGTTTATCACTCCATTTTGTGAATTTTTAAATATGTGATAGATTTCTTAGAATAAATAATGGGAAGATTGGGATATTACAAAATCATAAGAATGATCAGCAAGTAGACTTTTCATGAAGTATTTGTCATCATTTTTTTAAATTCGTAATTTGTCCATGACTGAGACACAATTTCAAGTGTCTGGTATCTGATATCACAGTTTGTTGGCCACTCACTTTTATTAGTTTAAATAAAATTGCTAGAGTGGGTGCTTTGGAACTTCTGTACTTGGTTGTACATGAGTGAAATTTTTATTTAAGATAGAAAAGAAGACTGTCCGACATGGGGATGAGGCCTCTCCCCCTAGAAACACACACACACACACACACACACACACACACATTTAAAATCCATGAGTAAATTTAAATGTATGAAACTACCCAACTGATGAAAACATTTAATTTCTCTAGCTAGAGAATTTTAGCACTAGAATTTTATTGCCCATATTTGCCTATTTATATTGATCTAGTTTGATACGATGAAGTTTGTGAATAAAGCCATGTACTCATTATTTATATATACTACTTGGTATGCTCTGTTCTGTGGTTGCTATAGTGCTTATTCCCTAATGAGAAACTAAAAAGAGAAGATGCAGTAATAAACCATGGAAGTCTCTAGAGGCCGTAGAAATGTTTTACAAGTATAAAATACTCAGCTTTTCTTATAAATTTTTTATTCATCGGCTTAACACATATCAGTATAAGTGATAGTATGGGTCTGACTCTTTCTCTCTTCTGGGATTGAAAATAACTTTATCTGAAAAACTCTGGAAGCTATTAAATCTTACCAGGAGTTTGTAATAGGGAATTTGGTTTACTTAATGATGGAAACATATTTTCATTTTGTTATTAAAATATCCATGATAATTCTGTAAATCTGTGACTGGAATCTGTCTTAGAAATGTATATGATTGGAATGATTTCTAGAATTGTATGAAAAGCAACCTTTTTATTTTGACTCATCATCTATGAACATAGTCTGAGATTGCAGATTAGCTTTCACTTTAATAATCCAGCATTGTAGATTAATTGTAATTTGTAATCTGTTGAAGGAAATACTGTGAGTCTTATTATGATTACTTTTCCTAGCAACAAATTTTATTTTATTAGCATTTCATTTATCTTCTATGTATAAAAAGGAAGTTAGAACAGCATCAAATATGGAAATGGCAACAGTAACTTCTGCTTAGAAAGACGTTGGATATCCCTGGTTATCTATAAGATGCAGAGATCTATATAAATGTTTTGTAGGTCTAAATACACAAAATGTGTATTTTTACTAATTCCTCCTCCCTAAAACTGACATGAACCAAACTCAAACAAAAACCCCAACTTTCTTTTCGTCTAATATTTATACACAGCTAGATGACAGTGGCTTCTAGACATTAAGACAAAGATTTCATCTTAACTCTCTTTTTAATTTGGAAAGTACATGATTATAGAATTTTATAAATATCTAACTGGAAATTTTTGATGGTTTAATATAAATTAATCCAAATACTATCTTTAGCATATCAAAGCCATTTTGTTTAAAAATTCTTTTTAAATAAAAATGTACACATTTTGCAAAAGTACCAAAAAAATTGATAGTTGCTTAATTGCTATTATTTCTAGTTTTCTACAAAGCACTGAATCATTCCTAAATGTTTATTCTTTTTAAGTGATAGCAAATACCTTGAGAAGAATGACAGAAAATACTTTTCTGTTCTGTTCTCTAATGCTGATTTAAATTTTGAGTCTTAGTTTTAACTTGATTCTAAGGGTTAAACAATGAAAAGCTAACTACAATTAGTGTGTTTCTGTGATGATGATTTTTGAAAATTTGCTTTCCTCTTTAAATTGAGATATTTAAATTTTCAAGGACTGAATTGTCTAAATAGTTTGGGTAAATATTATTTATGAATAAATAAAAATTTTAGAAATATATCATGATAAAAAGTTTCTTACACTGTCTCTCCTCCCTCTCTCCTTTCTTCCTTCCTTTCCTTCCTTCTCTTATTTTTTTTAAACTTTAAGTTCTCTTTGAAGTTTTGACCTTTGCATCAACAAAGTCAAGAAAAAAAAATTCTGCCTTATTTTTGCCTCAGCAGTAATAAAAGTTAGATAATGTGTCATTAGATCTAGTTCAATTTGTCTGCTGAGATTTTAAAAATCAGGTTGAGGTCAGTCTTAAAAAGCATTGTCTGGGTTCATATGAACCAAGGTACATGGCTACAAATAACAGTCTTACAACCCAAAATTAGACTTATTACACTCTTTGAAATTTCTGCCCTTTTTTTGGGCGGGTAAGGGGTGATTATTTTCGCCTTGTCATGAATAGGTATATGATATATTGAAAGAAAACTGTTCAGGTAACACATTGTGCATTAACTAGGCGGTATTACCTAAGCTACATTACTAACTTGAAAACTTGGTCAAATTGTCGTTCTAGGCTAATATTTTCTAAATTAATAAGAAGACTTAACCTTACAAAAATAATCAGATAATGCTGCTATTTCTCTTTCAAAGGCTAGCAACGACAGTTCTTGGTCTTGAGGTGATTCATACAGTAACTACTGTACTTGCTACAAGCATCGAATATTAATTGATTTACTGAAGATTCTGGGTTTGAAGATTAGCTTGAAAGCAATACTTTTGCTACCATGAACCATGACTCAAATTATCCCCACGTGCTTTACTACCTGTATATGAATGCAAATGTTGTTACAGAAAATATGCTTGAAATGTCAACACAATGTGCAATTAGTATGGCATTGTCATGCTTCAGCATGTGATATCTGTATAGTGAAGTTATTTCAATTACTCAGATATGTTACTATAATAAAAGATGTTTAATGTAAGAAAGCTGCAGTATGTCATCAAATGGTTATTTCTGTTTTACACACATACACACACACACACACACACACACACACACACAAGCTCACACACACAGAGTTTTTAGTAGTAAAAGAAATTGGCTCTCAATTAAGCATTCAGGGGGATGAAATATATTTTCACAGTAATTTTCTTCTGCTGTACAGACAGCAGTAGCACTATGGGGATTACATTATCTGCTATTAAAGTTAGGTTGAGTAAACAAAATTGGTGTCAATTTCTGTTAGCTGGAAGGCACATTTTGTTAAAATTTAGAAATGCCACTTTTATACCTTTTTAGCATTATTACAACAGTATTACTATCTGAACAGAATTATGTCAGCATCTCAACCTCAAAGTTCATTATTTTTCAGGAATGTATAATTTTATTTTTGTTAAAACATACTAGACCTCAGTAAGAAGCATATCCTAGTCTTATTGCCATTCATACCATTGTTCTTTAAGGGTTATATATACGAAGGAATTAGAAATTTAGTAAGGAAGCACTTTGGATAAAAATTCTGTTGTCTGGTAGGAGCTTTAATGCACATATGTCTGACTGGAATTGACAACCACTTGGTATAAATGTTGAATTTTAAATACATATTTTTAAATTTGTTATTTTTATAAAGTTAAAATATTGTATGAAAGCTTAAAGTTGCATTTTTAATTTTTTTCAGTGGCACATAAAAATGAAGCCAATGTTGGTAGTTTGGTATCTCCCTGTGTTACCAAATAATTATAAGTTATGTATCTATTTATATGATTTCATTCAATTAAATGAAAATATTTTAAATTATAAAATAAATCATCCCAAAATAACTTCAGTGTCAGAAAACTTTATGTAGTGATTCAAAACAAAATTAACATTTAGTTCTTATAGAAAGTAAGATAACAAATTTTTAATTGGAAAGAGTTATCTCTTAATGATCATTCATGTATGTATAGAATATGGTGACAACAATGCCCATCCCCATGGCCAGATAGTTTGGAAAATATTGGGTGTAAAACTTGGAATGTGTTTCTCTACTTTCAGGACCTCTCAAAGGCTTTAGTATCCTAACATGCTTTCAGTCTTCAGCAAGGGACTAGAATGTGCCTCAGTTTCTGTGCTGATTCCAATGGGGCATCTTTTATTGAAATGCACCCCCCAGGGCTAGTTTTTATTGACTAAACTTTGGAAATGACCAGACTAAACCAGTTCATTTACTAATAAGGGGATCAAGGCATTTATTTAATCATTTATTAAATACACACCAGTGGTATAATTATGAAAACTGACAAATCTAGTGCAAGATTTACTTGCACTTGTCATATAAGAATTTGGTAATTTCCAAAGGAATATTTGGACCAGGATCACAACAGGGAATGGCTTGGCCCAGGAAGGATGCTCATAGATAAGTTACCTTAATGGTAAACATGAGTGATGTGCACAGTAATATATACATTGCCTAGAATGTGGTCAGAATATGGTCCAAGCCCTTATGAAAAGGTGTTAATGATTTATTGGGTAACATAAAAGTTTGTCACTAACGAAAGTCTCAGATCACCCACCAGCAGATGATAAGAGCTTTGCATGGCACATAATATATCTAGAAGCACTTACTGGCCATCTGAAAGTATCTCCTCATACAAACAAAAAGAACTGTTTGTGGCTGACAGACTTCCTTCAAAGCTGGGATTTATTAAAAGTTTGTTGTATTATTTCTGAAAGGCAAAATTTGTTGGGTCAAGTGTTTTCTATACCTAAGATTTTTAAGCAGTATATTAGACACTTTTCAAGTTTTAAGGAGTTATGCCACAACTTAATTTCATTTTGTCTCATGGTAAATATTTTCAAATTAATCTCCTTTAAAATATATAGTAAATATACTGCTATTGAGTATATTTAGAGAATTATTTACTGAATGGTACAATAGTGGCCCAAAATAAACTATTTTCTATAGTTATAAAATATACTGAAATTTTGGCATAGAAAGCAGCGCCTTTACTGTTGTAGAGAAATGACACCATTTTGATAAGTTTATAGCAAAACAGCTTTCAATGTTTGATATAGTAATAGAAGCATATGGTGAGAATAAGTAAATATCTTGTACTAAGAACAATTGCAAGTAGACATAAACCCTTTAAGTACTAGATTGACACTATTGTGACAAAAACTTTTAAAGATAATAAAAATCTATATAAATTTAGTCTAACTCTGTTCCATTATACTGTTACTAGTGCTAGAATAACTATAAAAAGGTCAAGAAACATAATAAAATTTAGTTTATAAACCCACAATATGCTGTTAGCAGTAAAAATATGAATATATCTGCATGTTTATAATATATCTGATTTAAGGAAAATATATGACAGTGTATGTGAAGAATCTAGAATATATAACCTTTAATACAATCTAAAAAAATGCTATTCAGCATATTACCTTATTTTCATTACAATGATGAAAATGTGAATTCAGAAAACTACTTAGTCCTCAGGCTAAAAATAGGTAAATCATCAAAACCTAATATCATTTTAGCTCAAATTGGTTTTTGTTCAATAAATGTTTTATCTATAACATAATGTGAAAAGCACAAACAAAAACTCAAATTTGGGGAAGAAATTGAATGTAATTTTTAAAAAATAAGCAAATTCAACTATTCCATTATGTTCTTGACTCTTCTCAAACTGAAGCCAGAGACTTTTGCCATGGCACATTTACTACAAATATAGGTACGTAGATTCCTCAGAAATTAGCTTAATTTGTGTATTTTAGCCTCTGGTTTCTTAGCCAAAGATTACTTGTATTTACTTTTGGACTTTTATTTTTCTGACCATTTATAGTACCTGCATTTCATCTTATTCAGTTCTACTTTTTCCCAGGTTGTGCCATTACTCTCACTTAAAAATACTCAATAATCATTGCTTATATTGGTTGTTTTACCTAAAACATTGAGTTCTTACCATAAATGTATGGGAAGAGCAAAGGCAGAGTGTACTTCTGCTTTTTTATTTATACTTTTGGATGAATACTTTATCTGTTTTATTAAATTGCATTTTACATACAATATTATAACAGCTTCAGGTGTACAGCACAGTGATGAATCATTTCTATAACTTACTGCACCCTCATTCTGATACATCTGGTTCCTCTCTAACACCATACATAGTTACTACAATGTTGTTGATTATATGCCCTAGGCTGTATTTTATATCCCTGTGACTATGAATTTGTACTTCTTGATTTCTTCCACATTTTTACCCACCTCACCAGCTCTCCTCCCATCCGCCCAACAAATCTAGTATCCATCTGCCACCACACAAAGTTACTGCAACCTTTTCGACTATATTCCCTTGTTATACTTTATATCTCCATGATTATTGCCTTGTAACAATCAAACTAAACTTCTCCATTCCTGTCCCTTATTTTACCCACTCTTCCATCCCTCCTTCCATCTCAAAGAAGTCCCTCTGACATTCTTTGTAGTGCGGGTTTGGTGGTGATGACCTCCTCTAGGTTTTTCTTATCTGAGAAGCTCTTTATCTGTCCTTCGATTTTGAATGCTAACCTTGCATTCAAAATTGAAGCACAGATAAACAATAATGTAACCAAGGATACATTATTCTTGGTTGTAGCTCCTTTGTCTTCATCATATTGAATACTTTCTGCCAATCCCTTCTGGCCTGTAAGGTTTCTGATGAGAAATCAGCTGAGAATCAAATGGGTGTCCCCTTATAAGTTCCTACTTGCATTTCTCTTTCTGTTTTTGGAATTTTCTCTTTTTCTTTAACGTTTGCCATTTTAATTATGATGTGTCAGCGTGTTCCTGTTTGGGATCATCTTGTTTGGAACTCTCTGTGCTTCCTGGGCTTCTATGTCTATTTCTTTCACCAGGTTAGGAAAATTTTCAGTCATTATTTCTTCAAGTAAGTTCTTGATCCATTGCTTTTCCTCTTCACCTTCTGGTAGGCCTATGATGTGAATGTTTTTATGCTTAATGTCCCAGAGGAGTATCAAACCATTCTCATTTTATTTTGAATTTTTTTTCTATTTGTTGTTCTGATTTGGTGTTTTCTCCTGGGTTTTCTTGCAAATCACTGCTTTGCACTTCTACTTCATCTAGTTTGGTGACTTTTATTCCATTCTTTATTTCAGTTAGTGTAATCATTGTCTTTGCCTGGTCCTTTGTAATGGTTTGTAAGTCTTTATGCTTGTTATCTCTCTGTTAAAATTATCATTAAGTTCCCTAAGCATTTATATAATCATTGCTTGAGCTCTTTTTCTGATGGATCATCTGTCCCCATCTCTTTTACTCTCTTTGTCTGTTGTTTGGATTTATTTTGAGCTTCCTTTTTTTCTGGTTTCTCATTCTAGCAGCCTCTCTGTCTGTTAATATTCTGGTTCTTAACCTGACACGTGCTGCTGTAGTTTCTTCAGTGTTCACTGCTGGTACTGGGTGGTTGGAGGTCTGTGGGGAGGGGCATTTGCACCTTTATTTTCTTTCTGGGGTTGTGGGGTGGTGCAGGTTATTTTGGGTGTAATTATGCCTTTCTGTTTTCGGTTTGTCCTGAGGACTCTGCCTTGAGCCTTGGGGTCAGCTGTCCTGTATGCTAGTCTTCCAAACCGTGCTGGTTGTGGGTCGATAAACATATGCACAGCCTTCTCTCTCCTTCTCCTTCCCAGTAGTGGTTGTGCAGAGGTTCCTCATCGCTCCTTTTCTCCCCCTCTTGGAACGAGAGTGAAGTAGGGTCACTGCATCTTGCGGATCCTGTCTGCCTCTCCTGGGGACCAAAGTGATGTCTAGTTGCAGTGTATCACGGCCCTCTGTCCCACAGACTGAGCGAGGTCTGGATCGCTCTCTCACCACTTTTTCCCTCCTTCCTTCCCCAGTGATAGAGTTTCAAGCGGGGACCCACACAGCTGTGTCTCTGCACTTGCCCTTTATTTCTTCTTCGTTTAACCCTCTGCTCACCTGCAGGTACTTCAATGCAAGAAGCGGGTTTCTTATCTGTGACTGCGTGTTGCGTAGAGTCCTTAGTTGAGTTATAGATGTTTTATTCTAATCTCCAGGGGAGTTATTCAGAGGTCCCTCTCATGGTGCCATTTTGTTGTTCCTGGACTAATTTTTTTTTAAACCAATTTGGCTCGTGGTCATAGTGTCTTATTTCTCTGAGCTGCAGGTAAATGGTTACAACTTCTGCAAGTTGTTTGGCTACTCAGAATCTCTTGTAAATGTATGTCCTGGTAAACCATAAGAAGTCCACTTTTAGACCTAAAATGTCCTAATATTGATGTTCCTTCCTACACATGCTAAAGATTTTCACAGCAGTTTATAGATCTGACCTAGGCACTTGATTAGTAGATGGAGATTACAGGTTTGTAAAAGAGTCCATCACACGGAGGTTTATTAAAAAATTAAAAATAGAACTACCATAGACCCAGCAAACCCATTTCTGGATATTTATCTGAAGAAATCCAAAACACTAATTTGAAAAGACATATGCATCCCTATGTTTATTACAGCATTATTTACAATAGCCAAGACATGGAAGAAACCTAAATGTCCATCAATGGATGATTGGCTAAATAAAGAAGATGTGGTACACGATTACTTGGCTATAAGAATGAAATCTTTCCATTTGTGACAACATGGGTGGACATAGAAGATATTTTGCTAAGTGAAATAAGTCAAACAGAGGAAGACAAATATATGATTTCAGTTATATATACAAAAAGAAATGAACAAACAAAACAAGCTCATCGATACAGAGAACAAACTGATGGTTGCCTAATGGTAGAGGGGTTGGGGAAGCTGAGTGAGAAAGGTGAGGGGATTAAAAAGTACAAATGGGAAGTTACAAAATAGTCATGGTGATGCAAAATATAATTCAGCACAGGAAATATTGTCAATAGTATTGTAATAACTATATATGGTGTTGAATGGGTACTGGACTTATTGAAGGATCATTTTTTCTAAGTTATATAAATGTCTAACCACTATGCTATACCACCTGAAACTAATATAATATTGAATGTTAACTGTAATTAAAAAATAAAAATGAAAAACCACAGTGAGCTAACACTACACACCCACTAGAATGACTAAAATTCAAAAGAAAAAATTATTTTAAAAAATAAATGACTTCATAGCACCTTGCCATGTAATTCCAAGGCTTTGGAAAAATAAAGTTTCTTACAAAGATTGGGGTCTTTATTGTATTCCTTAGCTTATTACCACTTATCTACTTTATTATTTACTGTTCTAAGGTAATAAAAAATATAATGGAATAGGAGGCAGATGATGTGGGTTTTGACCCTAGTTCTGCTATGAATTACCTGGGTGGGACAGGGTCTTTGTTCCCTAAAAATAAATATCAACTTTGTCTACATGAGAGTTCTGTTGTGAGAAAAATAGGAATCACTAGTCTCTGTAGTAAAGTAGTAATTTCCTCATATATAAAAATATTTCAGATGATCAGAAGACTGTACTTTGTAATTTGAAGTCCGTGGGGTATCATTTACTGGGTTTCAGGTTCTGTAAGAATGGAACTAAGAAAAGGCATTACCAAGTGTTCATCTATTTCAATAAAAACTTTTTGTGTACACACTAAATTCAGTCTTAATTTCACAAAGTAAGTTGAAATTTATTCACAAAGCAAGGACTTTTAGATGAAATGAACCCCCTAGATTTTGTAATTCCTAATAAAATAAGATGATGGTTAAAAGAGCGGCCTCAGATGCCAGATGACCTGGGTTTCTTCCCCAGTGTCTCAGGGGGACACGACTCCAAGCCTCAGTTTCTTCAGGGAAGTCTTGCCCCATTGTGTTGTGAGGGAATTAATTGGGATATTCCACGTGAGGCTCTGAGCCTGGCAAGTACCTTCTACTAAATGCTATTCTTCTTCTTTTTATGTCCACGCATGCCTTTCTCCACCATCCCCAGAGAAACATAACTCTGTCGATACATTTTAGAATTGAGAGCTCCTGAAGCCACTGTGCCCTTCTGGGGACAGGCTTCAGGTTGTCCCCTCATACATTTTCTGGCCTTGCTGTCTATCTCATTCCTCTTGTAATGTGAATTTTGGACAAGAGGACAATGTAGTGATTGAATCCACAAGTTCCTCTGATCAGTGAGATCTTTGAATACACATTGAATAGAAGGGATCACTTTGCAATCTGTAAGGGACAGTTTTTATAAAGTATTTGTTTTTAGGAAATGCTAAGTATAAACAGAATTACTAGGTGTTTGCCTTCTCTGAAACAAGAAAATGTTGAGCTAAATCATAGTAAGAGTTTTTAATTGGCTACTTCTGGTTTTGCTCAGTGGGGCTTGATGAATATTGTTTGTACCACAAACAATATTCACCACTAGGCCTTCTACCTGCCAAGCACTGCTAAACTGTGTTCTGGGGTATACAGAGTTCATATTCTAGGTGGGCAGATACATAATCACTAGGAGATAATACCAATGCAGACAAGTGTACAACGGAATGATGGGGGGTTTGTGGGAGTATAGCAGAAATCACGTGTATCCTGTGTAGAAAAATGGGAGTGTCAAAAGAGAGCAGTTGAGTTGGGTCTTAATATGAGCAAGATTTCCACAGAAAAAAAAGCAGGTTTCAGCCCCAGGGGATATCAGAGGTGAGAGGATTTGACTCAAAGAAACAGAAAAGTTCAGCATGGCTCAACATGGGTTGTGGTGTTCAGTGGATGAAGAGGTAAGTTGGGGGCCACATTGCAAAAGTCTTAGATTCAGTGCTTAAGAGTTTGGATTTACCCTTTACACAGTGTGATTAATGACCTTTTAAAATATTGAATAGTGAGGAGTTGGGGTCTGCATTTTATGGAGTTGTGTTGGCCTTCTGGAAGGGAGAGGAAGACAAGGCTTGGGAGTAGCTGATGGCAGGACGGTAGTTAGGACACTGACTGGAGTGCGGACAGGTTCGGATGAGGGCCTGCATTTAGGTGGGGTGGAGATAATCCAGGTTTAAGAGCGTGTCTGAGGAAGAGTCCTTCAGACTCTTTGACCTATTTTGTATGAGGAGTAAAGGACATAGCTCAAGAAATTGTCTAAAGTTTTTTCATTGTTGTGGAAAATTTTATTTACTGTAAAAATTGATTGTGTTATTCCTCTCAAGCCTGCTTTCCTTGGCTATGGCATGTAATTTCATTTTGACAAACATGTACTGAGTATCAGCTGTGTGTTAAGAACTATGCTAGATACCAGAGAAATGAATTATTAATAAGATAACATCCTCTTTTCCATGAGCTCAAATTCTAGTGCAAGAAAACGTCATCCAAACAAGTAATTACCATAAAATGTACAATGTACTAAAAATACATAACAGAGGTATATGTAAAGAATCCTATAGAATATTCTATTACTGTTAGCATGGAACACCACTATAATGTGAGGGCTTAGCTCTGGTTCCCAGACGGCATGGCCCTTAAAAGCGTCAGGTATGAGGAATGATTGGCTTAACAGAAAGCAAAATTGCATGTCTAATATTGTAAGCTATAAATAGGAGCATAGAGTAGAAAGGCAAAAACAGCTGAAGATAAACTTTGTCTCCAGAAAGAACTTCTGGGTTTTCTATTGTTTTATCTTGAATGCAGATGATGAGAGGTGTGTGACGTAGTTGCTCAGAGCCTGGACGCAAGAGCTACTCTGTCAGGGTTTGAATCCCAGTTCCACCACTTTCTAATGGTCTGACCTAGGGTAAATTCTATAATACCTTTCTCATTTTCCTAATTGGTAAAATGGAGAGAATAATGATAGTACTGAGAAACACAACTCTGTTGATACTTTGTAGGACTGAGTTGTTATGAAGATTGATTTGTGTGTTTTTGAAATTATCAGTGAAATGAAGTCTCATTTTCATTCCTTATAATGGAGAACCTTCAAAATAACTGTACCAGAGGCCATGTTTTTGTTTTATTAAATGAATACTTTATTGACTTGGTACTGTTTTAAAAATATTATTATGTGGTTTTGCAATAGGTTCTGATTATATAATACATTGCATTTAAAATTGATTCTCATATATCTTCAACTTAAAGATGTGAACACTGAAAATTGCATTCTCATCGATTGTTCTTTGCAGTGTGATAATTCTTTCTGTTACTGATACGATGATCTTCCTATCCCATGAATAATATTAGAAACAATCTTAACCACCAGATATCTTTGTATTCTGAAGTTTTAATGATGAAAGACAATTCTTGCTGCCTTAATGATTATATCTCTGCTAACATTTTTTCATCTAAATATATACTTTCATTATTAGTTTCCATTATGAAGAAATACATGGGAAGATTAATTTAAAAGGCTCTATTTTTGCCCTCTAAGTTTGGTATTATTTATCAATTGCTCAGCTCTGCTGTCACTGTTAGTGACATTGTTATTTTACTGAACTATCACTCAATTAGTCTCTTCCCATTATTTATATGTGATCATTTATAAATATTATATTCTTTTTAATAAAATAGTCACGTTGACGAATACCATTTTCAAGTTGGTTCTGAGGGCAAAGACAGAACTGGAATAATAACAAAACTTTCCATTGATAATCTTCCCATACAGTGAGCTCTACTTAATGCAAACATAATCTACCAGACCGTGCATTGTGGCCTCATTTCAGGGCCTGTGACATAAGGGAGCTGCAGAAGACTGTGATGCTTTCGAAGTTGTTTCCATATCTTGTAGATAGGAGGTCCTGCTCCAAGGTTTTAGACACAATAACAGTTTTTCCTGAGGTTATTTCCCTGAACTTATGGATAAGAAAGACTGAAAAGTCCCTGAATCTTGTCTTCCAAAGGTGAGTGTAAACCAGTGAACACACGAGGGTCTTGGTTTATGGAACCTCATTTTCAAGTTTTGGCCAAATTTTCTGTATCTTCATTCATGATTAAACCTCCACTTTATTCAGTCTCATATTAAAATACAGAAGCATAGAAAACATTCTTTCACTTTGGTTGAGTATGGTATTTTGATAAGTTAAAATTTTCCCAAAGGTTTCTGAGCTCTATGGAGAGAAAAAGAGGCAATGCTAATTGTGAATAGTTTTTATTTTGACTGTAAAGTTCTGTATATTATTTGATTTATAAGTGGATTAAAGAGTGTGGTGAATGATACCCATTTGATTCAAGATACTACACTAAATGTAGTAGTTTTTTTCACTTACATAAAGTTTAGTATGTAATGATTTCCCCTGAGAAGCGCTTTATTCAGTATTTATATTTTTCAAACTTAGGAAAATTGGTTAACTATCAATTGTCATTGATCAAAGAGGAAGGTCTTATTTTTGGCATGTTCTTTGGCATTTCTAGTGATGTGGTGGTAAATGTTTAACAACCAGTCCCCCAAACACACACACACACACACACACACACAAGCTCAGCAAGCAAAACAAAACCCTGATTTATCGTGATTGCCAATTTCTGTAGTATAAATACTCCCACCATGACAGATTCAACTATCAAAATTCTGTCACTGAACAAAGAGTTGGGAAGTTACGTGCATAGTCAGCTCTTACAAGCTGCTACCACTTGGCTCCATCAGCAAACTACTGCTTCTGATTTTAAAATTGGTAATCACACTAGGTTTTAAAAAAATACGTAGACTTCTGTTACTACTTACATCTATTCAGTAAATTTTCTTTGCAGATGGATTGTAATTTGTTTCTGCAAAAATGTAAATGGATAGACGACTTAGGAGACTGTAAACATTTTCACCTTCTTTCCGTTCATCAGGTTTCAAAACCTAACTTCTTCTGTAGTTCCTTATGGACCCTCCTATTCATTTTCTTTGGTACTTTGTTTATAATATAACAAAATTTCCTGGGAGTCAAGAGTCTATAAATGAGAACATTTGAATGTGTGCTCCAACTGGCTTTTAATTTACGTCAATTTAGAAACTCAGAATTTAGAAGCTCTAGCTGTTCTAAGGTTAGCAATTAGCACTTTAATTTGTGCAAATGACACTGGAACTGCTGTATCAAAACAGACTTTCTTTTAACAAAAATACCCTTTAAAAAAGTTTTAAGAAATCAGTAGCAATCAATTTGAACAGTACTACTTTTTCACCAAGAGAGAGCAACATAAGCACACTTTACAAAAAAATACATTTAAGTGGCCATTTTACATTGTAAGTGCTAGTGTTGTGTCCATGCTTTATTTAAGGACCTACTACTTCACCTGCCTCTGATCTTGACAGATGAGGTACGGTGATTAGTGCAGGTGATGGCAGCTGATGGTGCATTTTATAGAGATAATGTTTTTGTCTTCAGATACTTTTTAGGCATAATATGCTTATGATTTCACTTATCATCCATGTTTATAGGTTTTTAAATATTGACATTGTTTTTCCGGTCAAAAATAGCTTTCAACAGGATACATTTTTCCATCTGGTATAGTGGGGTTAAGTAAAACTGCAAGAGTTTTAAATGTGTGATGAAATAATATTTTTTATATTGTTCAAAAATAATCAAGATACATAATAGCCAACTTTAAGAGAACAGGTTTGTCTGAAAAAAATTTTTAGGAAGATTTTAGTATTATTAAATGTAACAGCAACTCTTAATATAAACAATTGACACTTGACCATAAAATGGAAGTGTGAAGATTTCACCAAAAATTTTTTGCACTGTAGCACTGTACACCTGGAATCTATGTAATTCTTGTTAACCAATGTCACCCCGATAAGTCTAACAATAAAAAAAATTAATTATGATGAACTTTAATTAGAAAATTTGCTGGATTTTGTGGCTTAATGTCTTGCCTTAATTATTTTAGTAACACTATTTCCTCTCAAGGATTTCATACTTCAGTGAAACACAATGTCTTTAGGTTGCAGTAACTAAGTATTACACTTATATTGCTTCCATATAACAGTGGGAGTACCTGCAAAACATATCAGTGAAAACTTGATAAGGCCAAATCTTAAAAATGCCAGTGACAAATGATTTATTATACTTATTAAACTCATGTTTTATGGATCTTTAGATACTTGTCAACCTCTGGGGGAGCATTTACGAAGGTGAGGGAAGAAAAAGGAAGGAAAAGAGGTCATAGCTGTAGATAAGTGCATTAGTTCTGTGCTTTTAGGGAAGTTATTTTCATGTGATTTTAAATTTAGGAAAATTCAGAAAAGAAATTAAAATACATCTAAAGCATTACTTTAGAGAAGATCTATTTTTAGAAATCTTTAGGAAGAAGCTTGTGGATTAAAAAAAAAATTCTGGGTAAATATTTGCAGGGTTTCTATAGCTTGCTGTTAGGAATGCTGACAGGCATGTTCGGAATGTTAATGCCACCAAGAGGCATTGCCCTGTGTCATTGTACCCTTGAGTACATACCTGGTTTTCAGAAAACAGTAATTATATCTAAAACCCTGGGTCTAATTCTAAACTTGACATAGTTACCTCAGAATATAACAAATTTCATTTATTCAATGAGCTAACTACTTTATTAAAAAAAGCATTCCTAGATTATACATATGTGTGTATATGTATGAATTTATAAATGCAAACTCCCAATTTAAAAATTAGAAATTATTCTACAGAATTAAAAAATATTTCACTTTAGGATTCCTTTACAAAGAAAGATCCCCTAAAGAATTTAAAATGTATATTAAATGAATAAAATCTTGACTTACAGTCTTTAAAGAACCATCAATCAGTCAATCGACCAAACAATGAAACAGGTATTTACTGAGCACATATTATGTTCCAGGAACCTCTGTAAGTACTAGAGAGACAGTGATAATATATCTCTGCCAGTGGAAGAATATTCCACTGAAGCTTAAATAGTACAAGATGGTATGTTTAAGGAACAGAGAGAGGTCAGTGTGGCTGGCCTGTGATGGGGCAGGGAGGGCAGTACAAATGAGGATGGAGAGGAAGGAGCTATTCACACAGGACTTCTGAGACCACGGCGTGGAGTCTGGATTTTAATTTCAGTGGAAAGTCATTGGAAAGTTTTAAGTGGAGGGGTGATGTGCAGCCATTCCTTTTAAGAAAGATAATTCTTATTCCTACATGGAAAGTAGATTGTAAGGTAGCAAGAGTGAGTAACAGAAGGTCAACTGGAGGCTACCAACATTGTCCAAGAGATGATGGTAGCTTTGATTAGGATGGAAAAGAGGAAATGAAGATGGAGATTTAGAATATACGTGGGAGATAGAGCAGATGGGACTTGCTTGTGCTGGGAATCCGTAAAGGGGAAGAATCGAGGATGTGTTCAGATCTTTTCCCGGAGCAGGTGAGCATATAATGATGGCATTTATGGGCATGGGGAGGGACAGCTTTGTAACAGGCCAGGGAATACAGAATTCAGTTTGGACATGTTAATATGATATCCAAGTGGAGGTGCTAGAAAGATTGTTGTATATTAAAATGTATTTTGTCATCTCCATTTTCAAATAAGAGAATTGAGGCAAAAAGGAGGTAAGTAAGCAACGAATCCAGGATCACCTTGCTTAGTTTAGTCAGTATTAGAATCTGGGGGGCCTAGCGCCTGAGTCCACACTTTCAGCCCCTCCTCTGTCAATCTGACATTCAGGATTGGAGATACAAGTAGATTCTCAGTTAACCAGCACCCATAGGAATTGGTAGGTGCCAAATAAATGTAAGTATTAATGGACTCTCCATTAACCCAAACTCAAGCAACCGGCACTCTCAAGCAACCACCAAAATCTCAAGCAACTGGCAGAAACACGTTTCTGGTTGCTGGGAGTGCTGGTTGCTTGAATTCTGGTTAACAGAAAGTATTCTGTATTAAAATTATGGTGTTGAAATGAGCTCAGTGTGAATGAGAGGGCCGAGAGAGAGTAGGAAGACACATAGCCATACCTGAGGACTCTTGCATCAGAGGCAGTAAAGGCGATGAGGATGTAGCTAGAAAAAGATCAGCCACTGAGGTCTGAGGAAAACCAGGGGTATGAAGGGTCAGAGGAGGCAAGAGGAAAAAGTATTTCAAGGAATTGAAAGCTGCTGAGGCATTGAGTAAAATGAGAAGGGGGGTAGATTGTTCAACCTGGGTCGGTGTCTGACTTTCACAAGAACAGTTTCAATGGAGCAGTGGGGAAGGAAGCCAGTTTAAATTAAGTTGAACATATTATAGGAAGCACCATCACGGTCGTGGAGCTGAGAAGGCATCTCACGTTTTTATATGTGTAATGAGAACAGCGAGTTGTGTTCTATTGTGAGGCAGGAGTATGGACAGCATGGATTCTGGAGGCAGATCTGAGTATTCTAAATCTAATAGTAGTTTTGTCATCTTAAACCTTTTACATAACCTCTCTGCACCTCTCTGCTTATCTGAAACATTTGCTTCATGCAGTTCTTGGAAGAAGCTCTGCTATTCACCTCTTTGCTTTTTCAAAAGTGAATCCACTTTACCTGAAATCTTGTCAAAATCGCCACCTGCCCCAAGCACCCTCATTAATAACGGCCTCTGTCCTTTATGTTAAGGCTGCTATGTATCTCTAAAGTTGCATTAAAACTTTTTTTGTGTGATTATTCATATTTTTCTCCTATTATGTGCTAATTAGTTAAAACAAGTTTCCTATCTTTTCATTTTGTATCTTTAAACATCTGCAGATTGTGAGACACAGAATATGTATTCTGAAAATTTTTTTGAACTGAATTACTTTAATCCTACTGTGTGAGTTGAACATGAAGTCGGTAAGGATACTATGGAGGTAAGGAGAGAGCAGAGAATGTCTGAGCTATACAGATGCTCAAATAGCAGTGCAAGTGGTGTAATTAATTTTCAGTTTAAAGTTCAAATGCAGGCATGTGACAAAAGAGCTTTAAAAGTTCTCCTATCACATGACATAGACAGAAGGCAGCTGTCAGAACAGAGGACCGCAGGTCACCACACAGAGAACTCAGACACATTGTGCAGTAGTAGAAAGACAGGGAGCTCTAGCAATCTACAGCTGTGGCCAGGAGTTCATAAAGTAGATTGGAGGGAGGTGAAGTTTTCAGGAGCAACCAGCTGCAAATATCAGTGCTTGAGGTAAGACTAAGGCTAAGGCTTAATAATAAATAGTCTCCAAATAAGAATGAATAAGGTACATCACCTGACTGGTTTTAGCTTATTGGACTTCCATAAAATAGAGTACAACTAATGTATTTGTGAAAATTGATTTCATTTTGTACTGGGGAGTTAATTATGTGGGGACATGAAATAAAGTAAAATGGAGATTGAGCTAGATTGAGTTCTATGTTATTCTCTAAGCATTCCAGATTATTTTCATCACACTCATAATCTATCCATTTCCTGATTTCTTTTAAGGGTATATATATTTTGTTATTGCTCTCAAATGAAAAACTTTATCCTGTCCATCATACTATGAACATAAAAGAAATTGGATTAAACCTAATGAAATCATAGAGTGAGACTTTTGCTATCAGACAATGAACAGAAGTGAGAAATGAATATAATCATACCTCTATGGATTTTTATTATGATCATTGTATTTCTTAGAAACCTGTTTTGGGATAAAATCGAAGTATATATACATGAAAGTATCAAAGTTGTCAGCTCAGAAGGTAGAGAACTTGCACTTCTGTCAAGTTCTACTGACATGTAAAGGGGGAAGGTTTTATAACGGATACAAAATTAATAAAGAAAAATTTTACATGTAAAATTTAAGATTTAAGATCAGGGAACACAAAATCTAACAAAAATAACAAATAAAACATATTTTTACTTAACTCATAAAGAGAAAAGGAATGTGAGAAAATTTGAGTTGGAGGGAGGGAGAGAACCAGAAAAAGAAATACACTTCCGGAATTCAGGTGAAGAAATACGAAGAAGGGAGGGATAATCAGATTTCCTGCAAACATGGTGACACGGTATGAATACAGAGTTTAACATGCACATTTCCTTTATCTAGATAAACTGAATAGAAAAAAAAAAGAAGAGAACACCGTATAAATACACCAAATAAAAGATGTTATGAACTACCTAAAGGCAAGGCTTATTCCTCATTTATCTTTGTGTCTTCAGCTCCTAGCAGGCCAATGTAGATTCTTAGTAAGTGTTTGTTGAAATGTTGAAAAAACAGAAAAAACAATTTTTTATTGAATAGTATCTCATCTTGTAGCCTACAAAGGTACTTTGCAACTATAGGCATGAATAGAATATATAAACCGTAGTCACTCCTCTAGGACTATAAGAGATTAACTGAATATTGAAGGTTTTCCACGTGTGCTTTAGCCTATTGAATTGGACGGCAATGGAATGAAGGAGTTGTGACTTGGAATTGTTGAGGTCAGCATTGACAGTTTCTGAAATAATCAATACAAACACATTTCCAAAGACCTTCTGGAATATTTTCCTAAGGTTGAATGAAATACTTGCTTGTGAATATCTAGAGAAGTGTGGAATGCACAGTGATGTTTTCTATGACCTGTAAATTTTAAGTATTTAAATTTGAAAGCTAAGTGTTACCAAATACAATATATAGGGTCTGCAAATTCTTGTGTTGATTCGATTTTGGAATTCCTCATAGTCATAACTTTGCTTCCTCCTCCTCCTCCTCCTCCTTGTCTTCCTTCTTTTAATAAGGCAAGAAAACTATCTGACATAACCTATGAATGCTTCTGTTTTTCATACTGCATGGCTGGATACTTTCTGGACAGCCCTCGTATTATTTCTCTTTGGATGAGATCTAAAATTACAAAGCCTTATCAGGAGAAAAAAGCATATTATGTGTAGTGTTTTGGCATGGGGGCTGCAGGGGCATTGGGTGAGAGTAATTGCTCATTATAACCCAACTGTAGAAAATGGGGGTTGGTGTCCTCTCTTTCCACGGTGATACTACCACCCTGAGACTCTACAACACTTTATTGGGAACTTTCAAGTGTCTTGAGATTCTAGAGGGTCCTTTGGAAGGGGTGGATTATCCACAAAGGATGACTCAATGGGGCTGAACATACAGGCACAGTCACCAGGTGATAAGCAGCCTGCATCGGATAGCAAGTGCCCCCTGGATGGAAATGGACACAACAGCTGATGGGATTTCTCTGCAGACGTGGGGTGCAATGGGCCACCGGCTGCTCTTAGAATAGCCATGAAACAATGAGATGGTTCTTATGCCTCCACAGGGCTGGTGGCCTGTGGCTTTTGTTTTGGCAAAAGCTGAGCAGTTTCTGGGTGTGCTGTGTTTCTCCTCCAGACTCAGGCCCCGCTCCTGGGCCTCACTGACCTCTCCCCTAGTCACATTTTCCTTCATTATTGTATTCCCTGTCCAGCCCTTTGGACCTTTATCTCTTCTGGAGTACAGTAACCCAGCTCTCTTGTGCTCATTCTAATTAGTGTTTACGGCATAAGCTTTATGTCCTGAGCTCCTTCAGTACTTTGTGTTTTTATTCCTTACCCAATTCCCAAAACTATACTTTTTGAATAAAAAAAAAACCAAATGTTTTTTTTTTCTTGAAAAATAACCTAATTCTTGCAAGGAAAAGCTTTAGCTTTCACCCTTTGTGTCTGTGATCACATTCACAAATCTACTTTAAAAAACAAAACAAAACTGAGCAGTGACTGTTTCCTTTCTCTCTCTTTTCATTGCTCTTATTATGTAACAAGGTTGATTTGGAGACAAAGAAGGTATTCATTATTGAGTGATGGGTTCATTGAAATTTTGTGGGGCTTACAGAGCCACCTGTACAGGGAGAAGGGGCGGCATTAGGGCAAGCCTCTGCTCCCATCACTTGATGTCACGCAAATATGAATTTTCTATAGAGCAAGTGCTGGAAGTAACCAGACTCCAGCAGCTTTGACGGAACGTGTGTGTGTGTGTGTGTGTGCGCGCGCGCGCGCGCGCGCACGTGTGTATGTGTGCATCATCAGAAGTTAGGTGGAGAGTGCTAATATCAGTGAAGCAGGCAGCTCTGAGGTACACACAAATACACTCTGCAAGAAAGCTAATGTGAACATACAGATGACATGTAAGTAGTCAGGATTAGCCAATACAGAAGTATTAATATAAACAATACCACCTAAGTGAGAATGTCCCTTTCTTTACACACTCCTCTTCTTGCTCTGACTCTAGATAAGCCAGAGGCAAATAGATGGTAAAGGAGATAGAAAGAATAGATTATGCCCAACTTTTTCTCTGCAGGAGCCTGGAATCAGATTGGGCCTGAGCCTGTGTTGAGGGAGGGAAGAAGCTTTGAATGAGATGAGAAATTTAAGGTTGCATTTTAACAGAAACTTTGATGATCTGGAAGTGAAGTATAATTACTGAAATAAGATTGACTTTTGTTGTTGTTGTAAATGATTGGAAAGTTATAAAAGCTGCCTGAAATATCATTAAGGGATGGGAAAGGGGAATCTAACATGTTGAAAGGCAGGAGGAGAATACAGCTGCTTCCTGTTTGTAGTCATTACGTCCAGCTCTTTCAATAAACTGGTTACACATCTATTGATTCTTAGGTAGTCTACAGTGACTAATAGCAACCCACACCGCTTCTCAACAGCCAAAGGCGAAGAGTCACAGGCAGAGCATGAACCGGGTCAGATCGCCCAACCTGCAGCGAGGGCTGAATGAGCCGATTCGTACGTCTGATGCGTCTGTGCCTGGACCCAGACCCCTTTCTCCTGATTTTCCTCAAGTCCAAGGCTAAATTTGTCAACATTCTCCTTTTAACCTTCTCCTCATTTTATGTATTCCCATTTCTTTTGGCAAGATCATCCTCACCATCACTTATGCTCGAACTTGCCTTTGACACCTCTTTTAGCTTTACTATTCAAATATAAAAGCAACAAGTCTCTACCGCTGCAACAGCCCTGAACATACCCCTGGTTAAAGCTTTCATTACTTCTCACTGAACCATTTATTAATTTATTCACATATGTTGGAGAGCTCGCTGCTAATGAGGAAGCACGCAGCTAGACCCGACATGCTTCTTGTTCTCTGGCCCTGGTGGAGAGTGACAGACTTTAAAGCCGTTATGATGCCATGTGGTGAGTGTGAGAGTGAATCCGTGGTTAAGGTGCTGTAAAAGTCTGATGAAAGGAATAGCTGACTGCTCAGGAGGATGAAAAAGACTCGCCAGCAGAGGGACATCTGAACTGATCCCTTAAGGATGAAATTTCAAAGAAGTGAAAATCAAGGGGGAAAAAAGTCAGCCAGCCAAAGCCAGCGTACAGAAGGCCACCATTTGCCAAGGTGGAGAGGAAGTGAGAGTAGTTCCGTACAGCGGGGCTAGGGAGTGAGGGGGAGCATGACGAGAGATGGGGCTCAACAGGGACCTTTTACTATTTTAGATTACTGCTTTAGACTAAATCCCTAGGTGCAAAATGCTCAATGTCATTAGTATGTTTGCTGGGAAAGATGGGGAACATGGAGCATTCTAACAGAGGCTTTAGAAAATTTTGGGTGGGGTGGGGGAGAGAGAGAGAGAGAGGGGGGGGGGGGGGGAGTCTTCCCGCTTGTGCAATTGTGCTGGAAGCCAATACAGCAGGAAGGGTAGGTTAGGCCAGCTTTTACTAACCCAGTATTTCATGTCCTTTTTAAATTAGCAGTATGGAACCCTAAGTGGTTTTGAGATAGGGAGTGAGGAACAAACATACGTTGCAGAAACATGATTCTAGCAGTAATGGGACAGTGAGGCAGGTGGCTATCCTGGTCCTCCACGTGAGAGATCACCAGGACCCAAGGCGGGGGGATGAGTGTGAAATGATCACACCAGGTCCGTGAGAGAAGGTTGAAAGTAGCCAATGGCTCCACTCCCTGCGGGTGGAGGTTCCGGATCACCTGCAGAATTAGGGCTCCTAGACGCAAAGGCTGCACCGCAGAGCACCTCGGTCAGAAGCTGCACAGCCTGACGACGGACCGAATCCGTGAATCACGGCACTGACTGGATTGCCCCGGCCTTCTGTCCACGTCCTTGTACGCGTACCCGTGACCCAGCCTAACCATTAGGCTGTCCTAGGTACTATGAGATACTACCAACTACCATCAGTGCTTCTGGGCCCATTTACTTGTACCACAACATTTTTCTGGAATGTTTTGCTTCCTACTTCTCTGTTAGCCCAGTTTCTACACCTCCCTGATTGAGATGCTGTAAAGCTCTCCCACATCTCCTTCCTCACATGGCCCTGCCCTGTCTCCCCCAGTGAATGGAATGATAATCCTGTCCAGAGCTGGACCTGCTCTCAAACTCCAGAATAATTTACCCATAATTCTCTCATGGAACCATCACCTTGTAACTTAGTTATATGTGCATATAACTTCTCTCTTCTATCAGGATATGGACTCCTTATAAAAGGGGTTCGGTCTGGCACAGAGTAAGTGTTCTGTTAGGCTGATCAGATGTCCCATTGTAAATGGGACAGAAAACAATGGTGCTGTCCCATTTGAAATGGTACGTGTGGTCGGCCTAGTCTCACTGAGCTAAATTCAAGGTGTCAGTAGGCTGACCAGACATCCCATTTTAAACAGACCAGTGCAGTGGATAACAAGTAATCTTTACCAACTCATCATAATTAAAAAATAGTATGAAGTTTTTCCTTTTTAATGGAGGAAAATATAACAACTTTAAAAGAAACAAAACATAGTTTTTAAAATTAAGTCTTCCAGTTTCATTGGTATATTTGCACAATTGACGAACATATTTTCTGACATTAATGTCTAAATATATCAATCCTATTTATTCCTTTGTTTTAAATAGGTATTAATTCTTTTTCAAAGGAAAACTGTAATCCTTCAATAATAGCATTCATAGAAATGACTCCACAATTCTCTTCTAAATGGAAAGGAAACTCTCAGAAAAACAAATGTTATCAGGTAGCAGCACCCATGCGATTGTGACCTGTTAAAGCTCTCCAGGGAGCCCACATTAGATAGCTTTGCTATTTTCTAGTGGGCATCTTTATTTTTCCCCTGGGTAGTAAGTTGCTTGGTTAAGGTTTACTGAAATGCTAAATTATTTCTAGAAAATTACAAGCAATATGGATGGAAGAACATGTAGTATTTCATTTTTGCCTCATTATTCTTTAGATTTGGGATCTCCAGTGTTGTAAATGATAGCTACGATCTATCAGTTCATCTTTACCCCTGCTCATGCTCGAATGCATCCTGCTCCTCCTCCCCCACGAAACAGTGTCAATCAGGATGCACAGCTGCTGTTAAGCTACATTCTGTGTCTACAGAAAGTAACTCATAAGTATTTGTTATGAAATAATGTATAAGATAGCAGGAAAACATAAGGGCATTGGTCTTGGGTTTTAAAATAAGCAAAGGAACTAATGAACAAAAAAGGCTTTGTCAAGTTGTTAGGTAGAGTCAGGTAGGAGCTATTCTCTTTTTTTAAGGCCCCAAGTTTCTTTCACAGCTCTCACTATGCCTTGCATGATGGAGGCATTTGCCCTCATCTTCCTGTACCTCAGTTTCTTCATTTGTAAATCATTCTTAGAGTTGACTGCATTTTGTGAGGAACAACAAATAAAATGCTTTGAAGGTGCTTTGCAAGGCTACAGTGCTCTGTAAATGCTTAATGATAATAATATACAGTAGGGCATCTTCTCTTGAAAACAGCAGGAGCGTTTCCTTACATAATGACCTGACAGATGGGTTATGGTATCTAATCCCCTTAAACCCCCAAAGCTCTTTGATAGTGGATGTTGTAAAAGGCCAGATTAGAGCGCATGCTGCTCTTTTATTGAGCCCTTTCTTTCAGTATCCATGCCATATTCAATTGCTTCCTTCTCTAAGTACCTTACGTGTTAACCTACTACCTGCAGGAACAATTAGGAGCAAAAATAGACACTAAAGGACAGCACACTTCGGTAGGAAAAAGGAGTTAATGCTTGTTGTTCCCAATATTAAAAATCCTCTTTGGCCTTTACATGTGGCTTTTATTGAAAGTTCCTGCCCTCCTAATTCCTGACTATTAATCTCAAGCTGTGGGTATTTGTCAATGTTGAACATAGACACACATGCTCTCTCTCTCCCTCTCTCTCTCTTTCTGTGTGCGTGTGTGTGTGAGTGTGTGTGTGTGTGTGTGTGTGTGTGATAGTCCTGTACGTGGTAAGAATGGAGCTTTAGTGATACTAATTCTAAACCAGTGAGGCTTACAGAAATCACAGGCAGTTTAGGGTATTTGTAATATTTATGAAAGAGCTGGAATTTTCAATTAGTTCAAAATGAGGAAAGGATGATTAGCAGTTATTCTACTGTAACCTTAATTCAGCTCTTGAACCTGGATTGTACCGAGACATCTTTACATTTCCCCTTTATGTTGCCCTTGTCTCTTGAGAATAGCTATTAAAGATATCAGTTTCTAAAACCTTTTGTCAGAATCCCTTAACCTAAATCATCATCCTTTCTTAGTTACAAAGTTTGCTTCCTTTGCATGCTGGAAGAAGTATAAATTGTGCAATCAGCCGTGAGTGTAATCTGTGTAATAAAGAAAATGAAACGAAACAGCAGCCAAAATTAGGGTTTATTTAGTCTTCTTTTCTTGACAATTGAGTGTATGCCAGCACCACAATAAACTATTTCTTATAATTTGGGGTATCTAAGGAAACCAGGATTGTTTCAATGGTTTGTTCACAGACCGTCCTGAAGTTCCCTCCACTCGCATGCTGGATCCTCGCCGTCACAGCTTCTCAAGAACGCCACTTCTTCATGTATGTCCTCTTTCCTGTATCTTCATAATTTCCCTCTTTTCTGAATCATGGCATAAATATATCGAACTATTGCCTGACTTTGTAAGACAACCTTACCTTGACCTCACATTTCCTTCATGCTCCATTTTTCTGAATCTATTTGTAGCAGAATTTCACAAAAGAGTTACCCCTACTTGCTATCTCCACTTTCTCTTTTCCCTTCTATCTTTCTATTTCTCTCTCCTCTTGTTGTTAAATATAAAGTACTATAAATTTTGGTGTTTTTTAAATAGAAAGCTTTTACTTTCCAATTTTTTTTTTGCTGCTAAGATACAGAAATATAATTGCTTTTGTTTATTACCTTGTATCTTGATTCCACCAGGTAGATTCTTCATCCTTCATGTTTCCACCTGAGGAGAGTACCTGGAAGTCCTTCCTTTCCTGTATAACATGGCCCCTCAGTTTCTGGTGTTGGGTTCACTTGTGGTTCGTTTTATCTTCGGTATTTCGATTGGTTTTATATTATTGTGATTCTGTAGTTTATCCGATTTGCTTTGTATTGGTTGTTAGGGTGACAGTGATGTACTCTTGCAACTTTGTATATCTAAATCAGAAGTGGAATGGCCTTCAACCTAGTTTTAATGTCTACATAGGACAGTGGTTCTCAACCTTCCTAAAACCGTGACCCTTTAATACAGTTCTTCATGTTGTGGTGACCCCCATAAAATTATTTTCGTTGCTACTTCATAACTGTCATTTTGCTACTGTTATGAATCGTAATGTAAATATCTGATGTGTGTTTTCCGATGGTCTTAGGCGACCCCTGTGAAAGGGTTGTTCGACCCCGAAAGGGGTCACGACCCACAGGTTGGGAACTGCTGATACAGGATTTGAAGTGGTATCTCTTCTTTTTATGTTTTTTGTCTTGATTTCTTGCTCAGTTCACTAGAAGTTTATCCATTATTATTATTTTATTCAAACAACTATCTTTTGATTTTGTTACTTTCTCTGTTGTTTGTTTTCTATTTCATTGATTTCTGCTATGATATTTATTTCGTTCTCTTTATTCACTTTGGTTTTCAATTGCACTTTGTTTCCTAGCACTTTAAGGTAGAAACGTAGATTACTATTTTCATACCTATTTTTTTCTAATATGTGTATTTAAATTTATACATTTTCCCCCAAGGACTGCTTTAGTTACATCACATAAATTTTGATATGTTGTAATTTTGTTACCATTTAATTGAAATTTGTTTTAATTGGATTAAAACAGTGATTCATTTATGACCCATGTGTTACTTAGAAATGTGTTGCTTAATAAATATATATTTTGGTGTTATGTAGATTTTTTAATTGATTTCTGATCTATTTCTGTTCTGCTCAGATAACTCATTCTATAAAATTTTAGTCTGCTGTTACTAGCTACTTTTAGAACTAAATCTCAATTACATCAACTTTATTATTAAAGTCTTCATTATCCTGACAGATATTTTAATCTAGTTGTTACCTCAGTTGCTGAGAAAGGGATGTTAACAAAACTAACTATAATCTTATTTTGGCTATTTATTTTTTTAGTTTGGTCAGTTTTTGCTTCATGTATTTGCAAGTTCATTAAGATGTTTATATATGCATCAAAGTACAAGATCAGTACAGCAAAAAAGCAATCAATGAATAGAAGAAAATATCTGCGAATAATAGATCTGATAAGGGATTAATATCCAGAATACATAAAGAACTTCTGTAAGTACACACACACACACACACACACACACACACAAATTCAATTTAAAAATGTGTAAAGAAATTGAGTAAACATTTCTCCAAAGATGATATACAGATGGCCAGTAAGAACATGAAAATATCAGTATCATTAACCTTTAGAGAAATGTAAATGAAATCCATAAAAACATACTATTTCACACCCATTAGATTAGTTATTATCAACGACACAGACACAACAAGTGTTGATAAGACTGTGGATAAATTGAAACACTTGTGTATTGCTAATGGGGACGTAACATGATATAGTCACTGAGAAGAACAGTATGGCTGAACCTCAAAAAATTAAACCTAGAATTACCTTATGATCCAAGAATTCCATCCTGAGGTATGTACTCCAAAGAACTGAAAGCAAGGAGTTGTACAGATACTTGTACATTCATGTTCATAGCAGCATTATTCACAATAGCCAAAAAGTGGAAACACTGTGAAGGTCCATTAATAGATGAATGAATAAACAATATGTAGTGTATATGTAAAATGAAATACACCTTGTTCAGCCATAAAAAGGAATAAAATTCTGACAAATGCTACAACATGAATAAACCTTGAAGACATTTTGCTAAGTGAAATAAGCCAGACATGAAAGGACACATATTGTCAGATGTCACCTAATGAGGTCCTAAAGAACTTCACAGAGAGAGAAAATAGAATGATCATTGGCAGGGGGTGGGGACAGGGGAAAATGGGAAGTTATTGTTTAATGGGCATACGTGGAGTTTTAGTTGGAAAGATTAAGAAGTTTTGGAGGTGAATGGTGGTCATGGTTACATAATGCGAATGTGCTTAATGCCACTGAACTTGTACACCCTGAAGTGGTTAAATGGTACATTCTATGTTATACATAATTTACCACAATAAAAAAAAAGATTGTTATGGCTTTATGATGAATTTACCCTTTTAATATTATAAGATGTCTCTCTTTCTACCTCATAATACTTCTTGTTTTAAAGTCTCTTCTGTCTGACATGGAAAGAGCCATATTAGGTTTCTTACGGTTAGTGGTTATATGATATATAGGTTTGACATTCTATTACTTCTAATCATTTGGAATATTTTATTTTAAGATTATTGTAGACAGATGTCTCTTATATATATAGTATACAGTTGAGTCTTGCTTTTTTAATCAGACTGGTAATCTCTGATTTTTAATTGGTTCGGAGCATATGCATTTAATGTAATTATTGATATTGTTGGTTTACATTTTTCATCTTGTTATTTCTTTTCCTTTTGTCCCATCTATTCACTTTTCTTCTTAGTTTTTCTGTATTTCTTCTCCATTGTTTAGTATTCCACTTATTCCACTTACCACTCCACTTTGCTTACTCTACTTTATTCACTGTAGTGAACAAGCCACACTCCTCTCTTTTGTTTTTGCCTTTATTATTCCCTCTGTTTATTAAATTCTCCCTTTATATCCTTACAACCCTCTCCCTCACTTCCTCTCTGCTCCACTGTGACTTTGAGAGGCCTTCATTCATCACCCTTATTCATTGTCCGTCTGACTTTGCCTTATTTTTTGATTAGAGCACATTTCACCAGCTGACAGTATATTTACACTTGTTTGTTGGTTTTATTTTTCCTCAGACTAGAATGTAGGCTCCAAAAAACAGACTTTTGTCCTTTGTTTTGTTCATGATTGTATCATCAGCACTTAGAATACTATCTGGCAAATAGAAGGCTCCCGGAAACATTTGTGGAATAAATGCATTAAAAGGACGTGTACAGAATATTGAAACAAGGGTACTTATTACAGTGATTAAAAGATAATGATAGTGCTACCCACATTAAAACAAAAAATAATGAGGTTTGATTTAATTGTTAAGGGCTGATGATATGATATTGAAAGAAAAGAAAAGAAAAACCAAACCACCTCCTCAATTACTTTTGTTTGCTTCTATGTTATCTGTCAAGGAAACTAATCTTCAAACTAAATATGATAAAACTGAAATAACACAGGGAAAATAAAGCCAAGGAGACGAAGATATTTTAAGAAAGCCTAGGTATCTTAAATGATGTCTGTCCTAGCACAGACAGCTTATACTCTAAATGTCATTGTTCCCCTGACCATGGGTTATGCTGGAACCCCAGAGACTGGTTGAATGGGAGTTAAGGAAACTAAGCGGAATATAATAAGAACTTACAGAAGAGATTCTACCATCTGTGGTGAAGCCAGGCAGACATTCAAGGCCACTAAATGTAAGAGAAGACAGCAAGTTATAATTCCAGCCAGGGCTCTGGTCATGCAAGAAGGCACTTTGCGGTGGCAGAGCAGGGCACGGCAATCGTGTGTAATTGGTACGCCATAGTGCTGCAGAAAGTCAGTACCAGGACTCCCCTGGTACATGTACACAATGAAATACTACTCGGCAGTAAGAAACGATGAAATACCGCCATTTGCGAAAGCATGGAGAGACCTGAGAGTATCATGCTGAGCTAAATAAATCAGACAAAAGAAGTCAAAAACCATATGACTTCACTCATATGTAGGATAAAAGCTTCAAGACAAACAAGCAAAATAACCCAAAAACTCATAGACATAGACAACAGTTTAGTGGTTACCAGGGGGTAAAGAGGGAGGGAAGAGGTAGAGGAGGGAGGGGGTCAAAAATAAAGAAATAAATTAAAAACAAAAACAAAAGCAGACTTACCATATTCCCACACGTGTCCACAGGTTTGTTCCTACAACAGGCTTTGATCGATGGTGCATGTACTATGCAAGTTGATGGGTACATTACGGTGAAAAGACAAACATAGGCCTGTTGCCTAGTAAGTCATTACTGAGCCCTGGGAGCCCTGTCTCCCAACTTTCCAAGGCAGCTCTTAGGAAGCTCCCCCTCAAAAAAAAATTAGTAACAGGTCCATCAGTTTTTGGCTGACAATAAAGAGAAGTGTTCAGTTTTCCAAGCCTAGTGATTAGTGTCAGGCCTCAGTTCTAGTTAGAAATTAGGTACAGGGGTAGTGAGGCATATACTAGCACGTAGTCCAACATTTGTAGTCAGTGTTAGAATAAGGGGCAAGAGGTCAGACCTCCTTTACTTATTCAGAGGTACAGACACAATTCACTGGGTGGGAGGGATGGAACTTTGATTTTATCAGCTTAGTGTCAATTCAGGGCTAATACTGTCTGTAACTGAATATTATTTTTGGCACATTTGGGGCAGAGAGCTTCTTGAGAAATTGTGGAAGAAAAAGAAGACTAGAAACAAATTTTGATTTTTCAAAAGTTGGAAGAGTTTACTAAAAACAAGACCTATTCCCTGTCCATACTGCCCCAGCTCTAAGACCATCATAATAGTCTGATGACTCCTCTCTGGAGCTACTGTGGTTCGTTCCTGTCCCCAAGACTGGACTCTCTAGTCTTCCAACTATTTGTCCTTCTAATAAATTCTTGGTTTTTTTTTCATTACATGAGTCCAAGTTAATTTATATTGCTTTCATCCAAACAGTCCTAAGTGATACAGGACTGATAGTATATAATCAAAAGTTTAATCTATTAATTTACAAAAGTACTGAGCTTTTGCTGGACAAGTGAAGTCTTTTCCTATAGGAAAGTTCCCTAAGAAGTTAGGAGAGCAGAATATTTCTTGATGAGCACAGAATCAGAACACGTTATATATGTGTGATTAAGATCTTTAATTATATGACATCATGGTTGTATTATTCTCCTCAAGTACATACAAACCTGTCGAAATTACTATATGCACATTGACCTAACAGGGCCTCCTGTCTCATGACAGTATTTGATGAGCACCACCTGTGCATTCCTCCTGTGACTTTTTTCTTTGCTTTGAAATGGTAGATCCATTGTGGATATACTTTCAATTAGGTTACTGACAATTGCTATGTCATGTAGGCCTCAGATCCCATCCATTTTAAAACTTCGTATTCATTCCCCTACTTTGAGAAGAGTAACTTTATTTCCATCTTTGAAAATTATCAGGTAGGTAGTCCTTGACTTTTCTTTTTATTTCACACCTATACCTGAACTTCTCAAGTCAACTAAGATCAGGGACTTTTATTTTCATTTTGGCATGAAATGGCAAATTATAACCTCACTATTTTAGCACCTTTGACTACCATAGGCACCTCAAAGCCTTAGCCCATAGCTGAAGCTTAATGGAGACAGGACTTCCTTTGGGTGCATCCAATTGACATTTGAGTTTTAATTGAAGTACACTCAGAACAAAATTAAAAGTTAGGTAAAAGAATAAGAAGAAAAGCCACAGACTGGGAACAAATATTTATGAGACACATGTGATAAAGGACTGCTATCCAAAATACACACACACACACACACACACACACACACACACACACACAAACCTCCTAAAACTTGACAATTAGAAAATAAACAAATGGGCCAAAGACCTTAACAGACAGCTCACCAAAGAATATACACATATTTCAAATAAGCATATGAAAAGATTTCCACGTCTTATGTCATCAGGGGAATGCAAGTAACAACAATGAGATACTATTAACACTACACACCTGTTAGAATGGCCAAAATCTGGAACACTGACAACAGTAAATGCAAAGATGTGAAGCAACAAAAATTCTCCTTCATTGCTGGTAGGAATGCAAAATTGTATACCCACTTTAGAACAGTTTGGCATAATTATAAAATTAAATATACTCTTACCATATGATCCAGCAATCACCCTCCATGGTATTTACCCAAAGCAGTTGAGAATTTATATCTGCACACAAAAATCTGTAAACGGATACTTATAAGAAGTTTTATTCATAATGACCACAGCTTGAAAGCAATCAAGATGTCCTTTAGTAGGTGAATGGATAACTAAACTTGTGGCACGTCCTAGAATATTTTTCAGTGCAAAAAGAAATGAGCTTTGAGCCATGAAAGGACATGGGTGGAGCTTAAATACCAATCTAAAATTTCAAAAGTGAAAGAAGCCAATATGAAACGCTACATGCTGTGTGATTCCAAGTGTATGACCTTCTGAAAGGCAAAACTATGGAGTAAAAAGATCAGTGGGTACAGGCATTGGGTTGGGGAGAGGGATAAACAGGTGGAGCACAGAGCATTTTCAGGGCAGTGAAAATATTTGGTTTAATAGATATTTGTTCAAACCCATTGGGTGTACAACACTAAGAAAAAACCCATATGTGAACTACAGAGTTTGGGTGATTACGATGTGTTAATATAAGTTCATCAAATGGTAGCAAATGTATCATTCTGAAGAGTGATGTTGACAATGAGGGTGCCTATGCATGTGTGGTGCTAGTGGTATTACAGGAAATCTCTGCAGCTTCCTCTCAATTTTGCTGTGAACTTACAACTTCTCAAAAAAAAAAACCTTTAAAAATGAAAATATATTAAAAGTTAGTTACCCTATAAAAAGTTTATCAAATCTATGTGTCATTATTCAGAGATATTCCTGGATAGAATGTTAAAATTAACCAGTGTTTAGGATAATGGGTTGTATTGGACATGATACAATGAATATGAATAAATGGAATGCAATTTCTTTAGGATTAGCTGGGTCTGATTGATTTTTTTTTCTCTTGCAGGGTATTTGCCTAAAAAGCCAGATATGCTAGATTTAGTTTCACTGATGACTTTCCTTCCATCACCTAATTGCCCTGTAATTAGCCTGCTGTTTATTACAGGACGTACAATATAAGAACTATTATACTTACTGACTCTGGGCTCTTTTCTAATAACAAGGCTATGGATTCTCAATTTTAACAAATCAATTAGAGATTTAGAATGTGAAGAATCAGTTGAAAATAACCTCTTAGACATAGGAAAGATAGCCACATGTTTAGGCCTATGTCCAAATACCATCTACATGATATATTAAAACTATGAATTTTAGTTTTTAGCAATCTAAAATATTCAGGCATGTCCACATATGGACATTGATTGAATCAGATAAGAGAGTCACTACAAAGAGGAAAAAAGACATGAAATAATAGTGACGGTACGTCATGTAAGAAGTCAAATAACAAAATTCAGTTCAAGAATAAACTGATTTGTATTTTTCTCTTCACTTATTATTCTTAATGAATTGTGTGATCTTGGGAAAACTGTTGAACCATTTAAACTTTACTTTCATTGTTTGCAGAATGAGAATAAACATAATACTGCTGTTATATTTTGTACCAATGGAATGACAGTGGTATCGCCTTAAGAAAGATTCTGAGGCTGTTTGAGTAAGAGCAGTTTCATTGCCCTGTTTGACGTCCCTCACGGAGGTGTTTACTGACTGTAAGAAGATGCTGAATTGAACTCAAATGTGCAACTAACTTCCCCCAGACAGGATGAGTAAGCTTCCAATTCTAAAAATAGTCTCCAAAAATCCTACAGGACCTATAAGAGATAGCCAAACTAACCCCGCTACAATTCATTGCATTTACATAAAGAAGTCAAGGAGGGTAACAAGAGAAGTTCCCAGTTAATCAGTTAATGGATGGTACAGTCTTAGAGTAACGACAATCCTCCCCCATCCCCACACACCAAATCAGACGAGGCGACATATCAGAGAGGCTCCTCAATCTATAAGGTGACTGAAAGAACAGGAGACTGAGTTCTCTACAGGTAGACCATCGTGTATGAAGTGGACTAGCTGATTGAATAAAGGAAAATGAAATTTTGCCAGGAAAAGAAGGAATGGAAATATTGCCTACAGTTGCACCACTGTTTGACCTGGTAGTTTTCTTGGGAGTTTCTTTTGGACACTTGGGATCCGTAGGAGCTCGCTGGGCTTGCACTATCTGGCCGGGATGCTGACCAAGTGCTGGATGTTGGGATACCAGTAGCCAGGAGTCTGTGGGAGAGGCAGGCTGGAAGCAGATAGAGAGGTTGGAAGAAATCCCGAGGGCAGAGAACATCGCTCCTACAAGAGAGTGTGGAGCAGGGCCCAAGCCTAGCAGTGTTCTGATTCTTCAGTATCCTGCTAATGGGATTCTTATCTGCAATCAGGACAGGATCATGACAATGGTGAACAACAGTAATCCTTGGTTTAGCATGTATCAGTGAAATCACTAGAATCCCAAATCCTTCCTACCAATTAATAAAGTATCCTGTTGTCTATTATTAAGTCCTTTGATACAGTTAATCTCCACATAGCTCACCTTGCTACTTCTGCTCTAACACCCTCAGCAAAGGCCACAGCGCTCTAAGGTATGTGTGGTATTACGTTTGCTATTTTTCAAGTGGCTTAGTTCCAGTTATTCTTCAGTCTTGCTTTAGTAGTCTCCACACAGAAGTGGGAAAATAGTCTCTTATTCCATTTCTTGTTTTGCTCCTTTCTCATCTCTAGTTGCTTGACTCTTCCATGTGATTCAGTATTTATTATAAGAATTTTCCTTTGAAGGTAATACGAATGTCACAGACTGAAACTTATAGTCATGCAACCTGAGAGACTGCCCTTCCCCCAACTATTTCGGTTGGTAAAGTATTGGACTTCCATCTTTGCTTCTTAGGATGGCATTCAGACCACCAGCAACACCTTCATCCCTCAGTGTCTACCCAGGTGCCCTGCTTGGGGCCTGTGAGCCTCACTCCCCGACAGTTTAGGACCTTGGCCTTGGCAGTCATGTGTTAATCTCAGTTTTTCTAAGGCTTTCCTGACTCCTTCGGTCTTATTGCAAATAAGACCTAGCTGGCCTTCCTTGCCGGCTCTGGGACAAGAAAAGCCCACTGGATTTTGCAGTATGCATTCAGGTTTAAACTTGGTTTTGGCACCAGCTCATAAAACAAATACTTCTTGCAGGTGATGCTAATGGGGAAAAAAGATCTGAAGAAAAGGAGGTGTATTCAAAGCATTTCAAAGAAAAGTGTCTCCATTTATTTTCTCTGATGAATTATATCTTCATAATCCAATGTTATCATGTTGACAAATCTCAAGGCTTTGCTTTCAAACTGCTTTGAGAAATTCCATTAGCTACAGGGGATGGCTAACAATTATTCGTGTTATTTTGCAATATGATGAATAACAGAGTTTAATAAAAAGGAAAGGGCCAAGTAAAGTTTTTTGACAAGAATAGGGAAATGAAGCATGTAACAAGCTTTTTTTCCAAGTTATTATTGGGAGATTTCAATAAATCTTAAGTGCTCCAATTTTTGAGCCCTAAGTGTGCCTTAGTTTCAAGAATTTGTTTTAGGATGGGTAACTAGGAGTTGCTGGGTGTGATAAAGTCTTTCTCTCGGGTTCATGAAAGGTTATGCCATGAAATCTGTGAAAGATGCTTTCACACTAATTATACTACTTACAAAGCTGTCTCCAGTTCTGAGGCTTTTAAAAACAATGACAGTATTTTCAGGAATCAACCATTTTGAGATCAAAGTCCACATCCTTGGTCGTGCTAATTTGAGCAGATGTTTTAGTGCTTAGCAATCAAAGATGCACTCATCAGCTGTAAATTCAAGTTGGATGTCATAGAAACTCCAAGAGTATATCTGTCAAACATGGAATATTTAGATTAACTGGGGCTTTATGATGACATCTGACCCAGGAGGACCTAGTCACTCCACGTAGGTATGGATTGCCCTTTGTGAGACCTCTAGGCATAGAGGTTTCATATCTTCAGCTGTTAATCATCATCTAAATGTCCTGTGCATTTGAGGGCTTTTTTTCCTGTTTAATTTTTTTCTTCCTAGGAAGGACACAGTTATTTTGTGTTTTTTTGTGTTTTTTTGTTTTGTTTTTTTGTTTTTTTTTTTTTACAGCTGGTCCATATCTATATACAATTTCTTTACTCCATTTAAATAATGAACTCTTAATTTCTTTATTTAAAATATTCTCAAAAAAATAAATCCTAGTTCTATAAAAATAAAAATTGCTATATACTGAAACCATAGGCAACACATTGTTCTGAAAATGTCATTTGTCACTAAGTAAAGTTTCAAATCTCTTTGTAATTAACATTTATGGAGCGGAACAGTTTTCTTACAAGAGGACCGTCTCTGGGGAAACCTAGGTAGGTAGATGTGAGTGATGTCGTGGTTTTCGAGACTACTTGGCGCCCCAGGGTGGCCTCAGAGATCTTAGATGGCACTGATCCATGCAGCCAAACTCAGGCTCCCCAAGTTACCTAACAGTACACAGGGTATCACCATGATCATTTTATTAATGCTTTGAACTAGTCAATCCCAATGTTTGAGAATTAAATCAAATAACAGTCAGGTACTGAAAGACCAATTATGAGAAAAATAAAATCATGCCAACACCACCAAACTATCACAAATTTTAGTAATCTTGTAGTCACTTCACGTATGGATGAAGTTTTTGAAAGTTGAATTTTGCTTGGCAATAACTAGATAGTTACAGCTGTGCGAGCTGGCTTTCCTCACATTTCTCAATTTATGACCATTCAATTAGAAGCATGTTATTTCACATCTAGAGACATTTAAATAAAAGCCTTCAGCATTCATATCCTTACTTCAAATGTTTAACAGATGACAGTGTATCGTTCTTGATTCTTAAAGAGGCAACTTGCTTTGAGCAGTATGAAAAACACAAACTTAATAGGAAACAGTAATGTATATTCCTAGGCCAGAGGCTAAAGAGAGAAAAAAATTAAAGCCATGTAGTGGTGGACTCACGTCCTTTTATAGAAATTTCCCATATCTAACAATGCAGTGAAAGCAGCAGTGTAACTTATTGAGTGGTTCTTAAGTGTTGATTACAGTGCTAAGCTCTTTATGACATTTTACAACCCTAAGAGACAGTTATTACCTTTTCTACTTACAGCTCTATTAAATAATTGAACTTCTAGAGGATAAGTGATTTGTTTAATGTCATTCATTTAACAAGTGGTTGAGCTAGGATTTGAACTCAAACTATCTGATTCCAAAGTCATACTTTTAAATCATCTGATGACACTTCATTTTCTACTACAGAAACATCCCGGTTATTTGTTACTTGAGATCTTTCAAATCGCAAATATTTCCCATTTTAACGTCACAAAATCATATACAAGCAATTTAAAAGGATGTTGAGCTCAGCCATCCTGAATGTCAAAACCCTGTTTGTCGGTTTTGGGAGATTCACTTTGTTCATCAGTGTTTCAGAGACACATATTGCAGAAATTATATTTCTCCATTAGCAAACTCATAGAACAATGTCTTTTTCTAAAGCTATGGTTTGTTATCCAGAAAGTTATGACTCTCTTTAAATTATGTGATTAAAACAAAAATAGATCGGTGAGCTCTTATTTTATAATATTCACTTGTACTATTACTACAGACTGTATATTAGAAAACTTCCTTATTACTTTAAAAAATTTGGAATTTCAAAATCCAATATATTACATAATGAGGGCTAATTACTATTAAATTTTTAAAACTAAAATTCCTAATTTTTCCTAAATCTTGAAATTCAACTTATAAATATTACTGTTGTTGATAAAAATGCAAAATTCTTAATAATTAACAATAGTAATTTTGAGGAGGAATTGATAAATATTTGATCAACTTAATAAACTAATTCTTTTCAAACAGTCAGTTTCATTTACAAACTTGAGCATTTTAAATTGCAGCTATAAATGTAATCTATTTCCTTTTTAAGCACTTTAGGTACTTGACCAGACAAGTTTATATCTCTAATGAGCAAAACTGTCTTGAGAATTTAAATGTCATTTCAGCCTAATAAATTATTAAACTTATAGATACAGTGAATCTAGTTCTCTTAAACATTCTAATTCTGTTTGGAAACTTAGTTAAAAATCTTACACCTTCAACTTAAAATCATAAGTCAAATAATAAATTTTAAATCGAAATCACAAGGCTAATCTGTCAGTCTATAATATGCCAATTCTAAATGATTACAAACACTTTAAATACTGAATATACACAGATTGTCCCAGTGATTAAATAGCTATTCTTGAACTTGACACAGAAGTATTAATACTTCATCATCTTTGTAATTAATACTAAACCAACCTGGATTTGGAAAGACGATCGCTAAGGAAATAGCTTTTACATCTCACATGTGGAATCAGGGTTATTCTTGTTATTTTAAATATGGACATCTGGAGAGTTTTTAATAGTTTCTATATAAACAAGGACTTCAAGGTACATCCTTCGGATAAGGCTTGTTTTGTAATCACTGTCTTCTAGGTTCAGAATGTTTTTATCTAATTGCTTCAGTTTAGTTGATTAGATGCCCACTTATAACACCCCAACCAGAATATAACTAACTGCTAATACTTTGCTATTTATTTTCTAAACCTCCATTCTGGATCCTTTTCATATTTTTTCTGCCTTTCTGGGCTACAAAATTCATAGATATTTTAGTGACATCTTATTGGATTTTTCATATTTCTCATACTTGTCTGATTCTTCACATATCCATAAAGACATATTAATGACAGATCTAACTTTGGAAACATAGTATAAATTGGAAACTAATTTTAGAAATTCTTGATCAAAGATGAGTGGGAAAAATCATAGATTTATTTAATCTTTCTGTGTCTCAATAAAATGTTCTTTTTAATTATTTTGTGAGTCTAACTCTAAGAAATAGATATCTTATAAGAAGCTTTTTCAGATATGCCATAAACATGTGCAACAAGAAAAAGTAGATAAATTATTGACTTCATAAAAATTAAAACCTCTTGTGCTTCAGAGGAAAGTAATGAAAGAAAATGAAAATACAACCTGCAGAATGGAAGGAAATATTTGCAAAATATTTCAGATAAGGGCCTAGTATCTGGAATATATAAAAAAATCTCTTCTAACTCCACAACAAAAAGACAAAAACCTAATAAAAAATAGACAAAAGAATTGAATAGACATTTCTCTGAAGATGAAATACAAATGTCCAACAAGCACATAAAAAGACACTCAACATTATGTAAATCAAAACCAAAATGAGTTATTACTTCACACCCACTAGGATGGCTATAATGAACAAAAGTATGGAAAATAGAAAGTGTTGACAGGCTGTGGGGAAAGTGGAATACAAGTGGAATACTTGTACTTTGCAGTGGGAATATAAAACGGTGCAGTCACTGTGGGAAACAGGCAGTTCCCCCAAAAGTTCAGTATAGAATTAGCATTGCTATTCCTAGTGACCTAGCCGTTCCACTCCTACATATCTACCTAAAAGAAATGAAAATGGATATTCAAACAGAAACATAAACATGAATGTTTAGGGCAGCACTATTCATAATAACCAAAAAAATGAGAACAATGCAAAATTTTATCTACTGATCAATGGATAAACCAAATGTGGTAAATCCACACAATGGAGTATTATTTATTCATAAAAAGGGATAAAGTACTGATCCATACTACGACATGAATAAGTCTTGAAAACATTATGCCAAGTGAAAGAAGCCGTACACAGCGGTCACATATGGTGTGATTCTGTTTATATAAAATATCCAGAATAGGCAAATTCACAATGACTGAAAACAAGTGATTGGTTTCCAAGGGCTGGGGGCGTAGGGGATGGGAGGTGACGGCTTAATGGTTATGAGATTTCTTTCGGGGCTATGAAAATGTTGTGGAAATAGGTGATGGTTGAACAACATTTTGAATGTATCAAATCACACTGAATTATACACATTAAAATGATAAATTGTATATTTTGTGAATTTAGCCTTAATTAAAACATTACCAAAAAAAAAAAAAAGGGCATTTTAAATCAAGTGCCATTTTTTTCTCCACTAAGGATGATATTAAGAATTATATTACTAACTTCATTCTTTCTTATATTTTTTCTGGTGAAATTTGGCCACAAATATGGAGGCTTTCTCATCTGTGTAAGGGCTGAACAACGTTCCATAGACACATGACTCCCTCTTATAAATTAGATGATTGACAATGATGGCATCAATTATAAAGTTGTCATTTTGGTCACCAAGAAACCAGCTTCCTCTAAACTTGAATAGAAATTTTACTAATCACCAACACATTACCCAGGACTAAGATTAGTAAAAATTACTAAAAAAGTTACTAAATTACTAATATTGCATATGTGACCCTTCCTCCTCCCCCATTTTTTGTTTTAATATCTGTAAATTATCTTTTGTAAACAAACGGGCTCAATTCTTGTGATAGCCTGCTGTAGAAATGCATATAATGAAAACTTACAATACATTTAATTCTCAGAATAAGTTTACGAGATAAGTAGTATTATCTTCACTTTATAGAGAGGAGATTGAGGGACAGAGAGATGAAGGGAATTGGTCAAACATACCTAGGTAGTTAAGTGGGGGAGCTAGCATTCAAACTCCATCTTACTCCAAAGCCTAGGGTTCTCAACTAATGTTTTTCTATTTTAGTTCTCCTAGCATCAGTTTATCAGACTTACCATGTTCTAGGTGAAGGAAGATATGGTGAACATGGTTTGTGCCCAGCAAACACCCATGTGCTTCCTGAAATTCCCAGCCTTCTTTGCTGTTAAGTTGAGGCCGTGTGACTAATTTTGGTCTGTTAACTGTGAGTAGAAGTGCTATGTGTTACTTCTAATCCAAGACAGTTAAAAGCAAGGGTGACTCCATGTTCTGTCTTGCCCATATGCAAGGTTGGAAAGGAAGAAATTTGAGATGGTGGATATGCAAGATGAAAGCAGTCTGGATCTCTGAGTCACTGTAGGGAGGAAAGTTATCCCAACCCCCACCCTCAATAAAAGGCTAACAGACCCACTTCAGACTTTGACATGAATGAGAAATAAAATTTTATTATATTAAGCCCTGAGTTAATTCGTTACCAAAGCATACTCAGGGTGGTCAAGAAATTCACAGAATGAGAAGTTATTGGAAAGGGGGAAATACTGGAGCGTGCAGTGTGACTTATTATTAGTACATGTGCTAAATTTCAGACTACTTGCGTCTGTGTCCTTTCAGATGTCACCACAGAAGCATGTCAAACATGTAGAAAACCCAAGGTATGGATAAAATTGAATTTTGTGCCATCATTATGTTCCTCACAAACAAGAGAACACACCTCAAACCATTTTGGAAGAGATGTTAGCAGTGTATGAGGACCACTGGCCTGGGCAATCCGTGGCTCATAAGTGGCATAGCCTTTTCAAAAAAGGCAGAGAATTGATTGAAGATGACCTCCATCCAGGATGCCGTGTTGAGGCCACTTCCTCAGGCACTGTCGGAAAAGTTGAAAATTATAGTGGAAGATACCAGACTGAATAAAAACCAGCTTGCAGAAATGGTTGGAGTATCACCTAAAACCATTCTGGATATTCTCAATCATCATCTAAGGATGTCAAATGTCAGTGCAATAGAGGTACCGAGAATGCTCGTGGCGCTTCCAAAACAAGAGCGTGTCCAGTGTTCACAGCAGTTTTTGGACCTCTGCAGAGACAACAAAGATGAAATTTTAAACTGGATTGTCACTGAAGATGAAACTTGGGTTCATCATTATGAGCCTGAATCAAAGCAGGAGTCTGTACAGTGGCATGAAAGGGCACCCCCCTCTAAGAAATTCAAGGTGTTACAATTGGCTGAGAAAATCATGGCTACTGTTTTTTGGGATATAGAGGTTATTCTCCTAGTTAATTACAAGGATAAGGGTGTCACAATAACTAGAGAGTACTCAGTCTGCTGAAACGAAAGAACCCGTGAAGGAGAAAAGAGGAGGAAAATGGACCAAAGGGGAGCTGCTTTCGTACAACAATTCACCCGTGCACAAGAACAACGTGGCATTGGCTACTCTTCACGACTGTGGTTTCCGGTGTTAAACCACCTTTCACGTAGCCCAGACCTGGCTCTGTCTTATTATTCATTCCCAAATATGAAAAAACAGCTTCGAAGGAAGAAATTTACAGATGACAAAGAGATTAAAGCTGCAATTTGAAGGCAAAACCAAAACTTTTTTGAGGGTATAAAGAAACTTATTGAAAGACCTGAAAAATGTATTAGGCTTAAGGGGTAATATATTGAAAAGGAAAAAGAATAAATAGTTTTCTCTCCCTTTCTTCCCCTTCATTCCACGAATTTCGTGACTACCCCGCATATCTTAGTCTCTTCTAAGGATTGTCATATGATAAATGATACAAAGTCTTGATTCACGGGACAAAACTTTCCAAAGGCCTCCTGGTGTCTCCTTAGTTATGTTTGAATTGTATCTCCTTCCTAAGTTGATATGTTACAATTTGAATCCCAAGTACCTCAGAATGACCTTACTGGGAAGTAGGATCATTATAGATGTCATTAGTGAAGATGAGGTCATTAACGTGGGCTCTAATTTAATATGGCTGCTATTTTTATAAAAAGGAGAAATTTGGACACACAAATACACGCACATGGAGGCAGAGATCTGCAAGTAAAGGAATGCTGAAGATTTCTAGCAAACCATCAGAAGGTCGAGGAAGAGATTCCTCTTCGCCACTGTCAGAAAGAACTAACTCAGCCAACGCCTTGATCTCAGATGTTCAGGCTCCAGAACCGGGAGGCAATAAAGTTTTGTTGTTTTAAGCCACCCATCCATGGTACTTTTTCATGGCAGCCCTTGCAAACTATATCGTGAGCCACGTATGCTGCATCGAAGTGGAATGGCAGCTGGGCAGACTGACCAGCTCGTGTGCATTGCACACTCGCAGCTCCGCTCACTCCCTCGAGAACTACCACCATCCAGTTAAGCATCCTTTGGGACACTGGCTAAAATGGTTCAGATGATGTAATGATTCCTTTGTTTTAAAAGAAAATCCCTTTATAAACAAACACGGAAATGATCATAGGGTGAAAAAAAGTTCAAACGGTGATAGAAAATATATTAAAAATACACAGTATGGACAGAACTTTGAGGCCAAGCATGACAATTTTGAGGTCTGAAATTGAAATTTCTCACTAATAAATTCTTCACCCTGTGAGAAAGCAGAGCCTCGAATGGGAGAGCTCACTAATCCCTGGGAGCTTGTTCAGATACTGATAGCAAACTCAATCTTCCTGGGCCAGGCAGAGGTAGAGCCCGAAATGCAATCCTCTTTCCCTCTGCCTATAGATTCTAGCTCCTCCCCTGCCTCTCTGAGCTACTCGCTCTGCATCTTAAGTGGGATACCTGAGGCTGGGCGAGAAAGAGGGATGCCTCCCTCATTTTTGGCAACCTGAACTTGCAAAAGAAACCAATCTTTTCAAATTCCAACCTCAGAAAGGAAATATCCAGGCACAAGAAGCATCCTTTTAACAGGTCCACACAATGCAAGAAAAACCCTGACATGTAGATGCAGACTACAAAACTGCCTGAAGGAAGTTCTTCTTTTTTTTTTTAATCTCAACAAATACTATAAATGCAGTTAACAAATCACCCAAATCATCCCAAGTGATGTGCCTTGAAACTGAACTGAGCAATCCAGGTCTGTGTGCAATTTATAATCTTTATTGTTTTCCTCTCACATACCTTGAGTAGAAGTAGATTAAGCACTATGAATCATGTTTGGTCCTGCTATTTATTTACTCAGATGGTTTTTGTTCCCTAAACATTTGTTTTTCCTGTCTACCTCCTAGGTTCCCTGGCGATGTCTTTTTTCCCATACCCTCCAGCAAGGTTTGTTTAGTGAAAGTTGTAAGTAAGTGAGATATTGATCGCCAGGGGGATTTTACAAACCAACAGCCAGTTTCTGCAGGGACTCCAGGGAGCGTAATGAGACGTAGTTATTGGCTGGGCTCTAAGGGGACAGGAAATAGCTTGAACAGGGCTTCAGTTCCCACTCCAGGGAGGACTAGGGTGCCATGGCCATTTCCCCACTGTGTGCTGCCTTGTGCTGAAGCAGGGGAATCTGGGAAATGGAAACAATTGCCTCTGTGGCAATACATTAGGTCTCCTAGCTCAGGAAATGTTTGCCCAAAGAGAAATCCTCACCTTTCAGTCAATCAACAAGCACTTAATGAGTACATCCATTTAGTTCAGCTCAGTTCTTTGTTAGCTCTCATTATGTGTAAAGCAGTGATAGGAGCTGTAGAGATGTAAACTTGAAGCAAATAGAGTCCTGACCTTTGGAAGTTTATAAAGAAGAGATTGATATGCAGGTAACTAATGCAAGGCATATTGCAATGGATATCCTTAACGAATTGAATTATTATAAACAATTTGATCAAATATTCATTTAACCCCTACAAAAAGTATGGAAGACAGTAAAAGTAAGAAATTTCTGGCAAATGTATCAGGGTGAACTGCATGGAAGAGGTGGAGTGTTAGCGGGGCCTGAAGGACAGGTAATCCAGATGGGCTTTTCAAGTGGGAATGGTGGGCAAAGGCTGCCAAACTGAACACAGGATATCGAAGGAACGATGAGGACTCGAGGAAGGTAGAATCCGGAATGCTTGAGGTAAGGAGGGTCATGAGGAAAGCAACTGGATATGGGGCACACTCTACAGGAGATTTCCAAGAGGGATACAGCAGGGCCTTGAATAACATCAGTTCAAAGTTGTTTCATGATAACATTGGTGAGATGTCATAGGTACGTCGCTCTTGTTTGTAACAATTAGCCTATGGCAAAATGGGTTTTGCTACATGTCATTTCACTTAAAGTCACAAATCTATCAAAGACAAAGACAATAAGTGCGAATTTACTGTATCTATCTATCTATCTATCTATCTATCTATCTATCTAGATATATATACATAGATATATGTAGAGCTCTACTCTGGAGCCATACTCTGCAGTGTGTATAATTTTAGAGGCCTTCATTAAGAAAAAGAATAGAAAGTTATGAATATAAAATTACATATATAAATAAAAGTACTTAGAATGAAAAAATTCTTTAACCAAATTATTATAGTCTCGAAGAGCTCTTCATCCTCTGAGATCTCTTGAAGCAGTTTGCCAGGAATGTATAGAAATGCTCATGATTGCAAACTGGCTTCATTCCCTCACTACCAGGACACTGCAACTCCCAGCATGTCCACTACTTCCACGAGCCTGTTCTAGTAAAGGGCCCTGAAGTTTACATCTCTTTAGCCTCAGAGTAAATCCACCTGTGCAGAAGTCTCTAAATTTTGCTAATTCCTTATCAACAAAATGTTTGAGCATGTACCCTGGCTGTGGCCAAGGGAATGGAGTGCCATAATTAGTTCCCTTTGGGTCCCCTCTAGGTCAGGTGCTTACCTCTGTGTCTAGGAGGGGAAATTTGTGATTAGCAGGATCTTTACCTCACTCTGAGGCACAGAGAATAGGGAAGTAACAGCTCCCTAAAACACTGGAAGTGAATAGATACTTGTGGTACCCAAATAGAATATAAAAAGACAAATATTGTAAGGTTGTAACGAGGAGACCGGACAAGGGAGAGTCTCTAGGTAGGAGATACAGCAAGGAGACTACAGCCTAAGTCTGAGATGACAATGCTTTGGACAAGGCTGGTGATCACGGGAAAAGAAAAGCAGGATCGGCCATGAGTACTGTAATGAAGAAGGGACTAAGAAAACTTGGACCTTACAGCTTTCAGTACCATTAGTGTATCCATAACAGCTTAACGAATAGCCAAGTGCCAGCCACTCTTAAAGTGCAGAGCCAGCTGTTTGAGTTTTAGTTCATATCCATTCAGTGCGCTCAAAGTGAGACTTGGATGCTCTCTAGGACTTGTGTCAAAACCCATAAACAGTGATGGAAAGAGAAGTCACATTAGGTGGTGAACTTATACATCAAGTTGACAATGCACTGTAGTATTGTATGCCTGAAACCTATGTAATCCTTGCTAACAGATGTCACCCCAATAAAAAACAACAACAACAACAAAAAACCATAAACATATGCCCACCACCAATTCCCAGGGGAGATGGTTCTTTCCTTTTTTTCTTTCTTTCAATGAGGTCACCACACTTCTTGTCCCTGCAAATTGAGGTGGCAGAAGGCTAGTGCCTTGATGACTTAAAATGATCTCCCAGGACAATCTTGTTCCCTTTTTGCAATGGTAACATTGTTATTTCTTGAATACCCGTCTGTGGCCTCCTTGTAAGTCACAGTCAGGTCAGCTTCCATGTGTAATGGCTCCCACTCAGGCCATAAAGCTTTGATATACTTAAACTAGTCTTTGCCCCAAAGTTTGCAGTAAGCAACTGGCCTATAAAGCTCTCCAAGAGGCAAGAAAACAGCCGCTCTGTTGCTGTAATCATTACTTTTCTTTTTGTGATGACCCATGAGGAATATAGTTAAAAAGCAGAGATACAACCTTTCTGTTTTTCTCCTCCTGTTTAGTTTGCAGAGCGAATTGCCAGCTCTGGGTTTGACAGGAGTAAAACTCGGCTGTGCCTCTCCTCGGGAACTCGTGAAAATGCAGCAAGCCCTGGACCCTTTAATTCCAACATAATCAAGAACTTAACTTTCCACAAACTACATTTCATCTTTTTTGCTCTTATATGGCTGTTGGTGTTTGGAGTAGTTTCAAGTCGTTTGAGAATGTGCTTGCATCAACAAAATCAGCAATTTATTCCTGCACGCAGTAAAGACAGAGAAATGGCAATTCCAGTAAGGTTAGTGGAAACCTACCTGTGGCAGGCCTGCTCTCCTGCTTGTGGCACTACTGCTCAAAGTGTGCTTAATTAGGCATCACATTCATGACAATAGATGCCATGATCCTAAATGCAGCAGGCCAATTGGCTAGGATTCTAGTATCATTCTGTAAATCTCAAAACCTTCCCAGCTAAGAAAATGGAATTTTTTTCTCATTACTTGAGACCCAGTTTGGCAATATCAGTTAAGTATTTGTGCCTCTGAATAACATTGAGTGGGGCAAGCTTCTTTCTCAGGGGAATTTAGAAAATGAAATAACTGATTGTACTTTGAGTAGTTATGCACTCAGAGATTGTTGAGATGCTAATTAATTCACACATCTGCAACCTTCAATTCAGTTTTAGTCAACAAATACATATTTAGTTTTTTATCCTCTGTATCAGATACCACATTGTGGGCTGAGTACCCAAAGCTGGATAAAATATGGTCTTATTCCTCTTTTAGTGCATATTCTGTTGGGGGAGGAACAATTGTTTATAGATTATTTTAATGCAGTGCTGTAGACTTGGTGATAGCACTTTGTGATACATAGGGTAGCATGGGATAAAGGACCCAACCTAGGCTACAGGGTCTGAGGAGGTGGTCAGGATAGGTTTCCTGGGGAAGGGGCTACTGCAAATGAGTCTTTGAAAGGATTTGAAACTAGAGGAACAATGAAGGCAAAGACTGGGTGACATGAAAAAGCAAGGAATGTGTGGATGACAATAAACAGTTTAAATTCCTAGTGATTAAAGAGTGAAATAAAGAATGGAGAAATGAGGGTAGAGAAGTAGGCAAGCACCAATTCTGGAGGTGCTCTATGCCATCTGGAAGAGGTGAACTTGATCTATAGATTATGCATGTCCAACCTGTGGCCCAGGATGGCTTTGAATGTGGCCCAACACAAATTCCTAAAACATTATGAGATTTTTTTGTGAAAATTATGCATGGACCTTTTTTTTAGCTCATCAGTTATCGTTACTATTAGTGTTTTTATGTGTGGCCCAAGACAATTCTTCTTCTTCCAATGTGACCCAGGGGAGCTGAAAGGTTGGACACTCGTGCTATAGGTAGTGGTGAAGGATGGAGTATTAGAAGTCATGAAGGGAGTAACTAGCATGGTTTCCTTTGGGATTATCAGCTTGAGTAGAATGGATTTGAGAGGGGCAAGATTGGAGATGGAGAATACAAGACATGATAGCAGTCCAGGAGAGAACTGATGGGGACCTGGGGAAGGACAGCAGGAGACAGGATAGAGAGAAAGGGTAGATACAAGAACTGTTCTGGAGTTGAAGCTCAAGGGAGAGTCCAGGCTGCAGATGGAGACATGGGAATCCAATAGCACGTAGGCTATGGTTAAAGCCAGATTAATCATAATTAGCATGTTCACGTGGAGTGCACACAGTAAGAAGGACAAGAAGCTGAGCACTGTCCTCTGAGGGACATAGCCTCTTTGAGTGAACAGAGGGAGAGAATGTCAGTGAAGGAGACCGGGCAGAGAGGAAACACGAGAATCAGGAAATTGTGGCATGACGGAAGCCAGGTGAGCAGAACTGGAGATGTTGTAACGATGATGCTGAATCTTCACGTCTGGCATGGTGCTGCTGGAGCTACCATTCATTAATTAATTTGACAAATATTTACTGAGTACCAACTATGTATCATGTATCTAATAGTATACAGCATTTTTAACATGTAACTTTACTAACATTGATTTGCAAATGACTAGCAAAATGCAAGCAACAAAATAGGTTAGCTGGATTTCACTCTATCAAGTTTTTCTTGATTCTTTTGTTTTGGCCCCATCATTGTAGTTTTCTTTTTCCTTTTCTAACTTAAAGATTTTTAAAAAAAATACAGTACAAAAGGCAAAGACTTCCATCTGAGCATGGCATTCAGAAGGCCAATGGCAGAGGCATTGATTGCTGGTGAAATGCATGCAATAGAATGAGAAAGGCATTTGTTCTTTTCATTCCTCAAAGCAAGCAAGCTTAAACCATGTGAGAAGACACTGAGTGTTTCTCACTGTTTAACACAAAGATTGCTCTTTATTAGAAAGTTTTCCTCTCTTTGTACTTCTAGATTCCATAATGGACAGTGTAAATGTGCCCTATTCTTTCCACACCGTCATGTGCAAACATACACTTAACAACTGCTAAGTGCCTCATGTGGGATGCTAAAACCCACCCACTTAGACCAATCTTTATGTCAGACTAGTACATTTTGCTTTTAAAAATCATCTTCTATTATAACAGGAAAGAACTGACCTGCATACTCGTGCACAAGTCTGCAGATAAAAGCAGGAAGGAGCAATGGCTCACACAAAGACGACAGCATCTGTGTGGGCAGTCGTTGATCCCTGCCATGGCACCCGCGCTTTGGCACTTGGTTTTAGCTCCCTTCAGATTCCCTTCTCTTGCACAGTTCCTGGCTCTGTCCCCTGAGTTGGAGGACTCTGAACTGTCGTGGATGAGACATTCTCTGCTTCTTTCTTCATCTTGCAGGACTCTCCACTGGGAGAAGTGAGTGGGAAGATTCATATTTCTGTATAAACATTAACATCAGTAATTGTACATTAAATCCTAATATAATCACTGCATTCAAGCACTTGTAATTACATGATGACCAATATCTTATTAATTAGTAAAAGACATGTTTAATGTAATAGTTTCAGCAATATGCCTGATTTTTCTTCTAGCTAAGTGTTTATGTATATAGATTTGTTTTTATGATTAAAAATCTTATAATTACATTCTCTTCATGCTCTCAAAATACCATTTGGCTTAAAGAACTGATGTTTTCTCTGGTAACTTCCACATGGCATCTGCTCAAACTACCCTTCAAATTACAGCATTAATTTGCTAGATGTTTATCTCTCCGCAGTTGCCTTGTGGAAATCGATCTTTACTAGTTCTCTTTTCCCTAAATTTGCAAAACCTCAGCTTGTTCCATCTGGCAAGATCATTGTTTTCCACTTGGCAATATGGTGTAGTGGTTATGAACATGGGCTTTAGAGTTTATCAGGCCTGGATCTAAGTCTCAGTTCTAGAACTTTCTAGGCATGTGATCTTGAACAATTTACTTAAACTCTCTGGGCTTTGTTTCCTATCTGTAAAATGGGTAAACTAATGTTAACCATCTTATAACCTTATTGTAAAGTGAGTAGCACAGTGTTTGATCCAGAATAAATATTTAATAAAATCTTCCCCCTTTCCTTGTTATTGTTACAATTTTCTTGGCACGGTGGGAAGCAAACAGACACTGAAGTCAGATAGACTCATCCAAACTATGTTACTGGGCAGGCTGGTTGCATTTCTGTAAATAACAATACCTTACAGTGCTAACGTGCTATTCCGAAGACTAATTCAGATAAAATACATAAAAAAAATATCTGTTGTGGTCCCTGGCATAATAAGGTGATACGTATTGCTTATCAAATCCTATCCTGGGCTCCTGTCATGACTGAATCCCCACACCTAAAGCATTCCTCCTCAGGATCAATCTCTTGCCCAACTTACAAGCCAGTGGAGGAAGACAGACAACGACCAATGATGAGTGTAAATTATGTAGAATGTTAGCAATTATATTGGTAAGTTTCTATGAAAGAAGGAAAGAGTAAAGAAGGTTAAGGGGATTGGGGTCTGGCAGAGTTGCGATTTTAAATAGGAAGGTTAGAAATGATTTCATTGAGAAGATGCAAACGTTTTAGATAAATATCTCAGAAACAATTTGAAGAGTGTACTCCATATTTTGTAACTTAATAAAACCTGAGTATTTCTGACTTAATTACTTCATTCTTTCATGGATCATCTGTCTTCTTGGGTGTCATTATATTATTCTTGCCTCCTTATAGTCTCCTGATCCTCAGCCCTGGTTCTCTATAACTGACAACCCCACACTGCCACAAATGATATTTTAAAACCATAATTCTCCAGGCAGGACCATCATGGCCCTGGGATGCTCCTCCGGCCTCCTCTGGTGCCATATCCCTCTTTGGGGTCATACTTCATCCACCCTGAGCTTCCTGCAACTTACATCTCTTTGCCTTTGCCATTATGCCCAACAAAAACATCCTTTCACACATTATACAGAGAGTGCCCAAAAATGTATACACACATTAAGAAAGGAAAAACTGTATTAAAATTGTAATACTCAATGTATGCAGATAACAAAAGATGAATACAGGTCACCTTTGATTTCTGTGATTATAAGACATACTCAATGTGGTTACCATCAGTGTCCAGACACTTCTGATTATGGCACACTACTGCTTGCACAACGTTGACCGAAGTGTCCACTTGTATTGCTGTGCATGCCATTTCAATTTCTTCCTGAAATATCACCAGTGTAGCCAGTTTTCTATGGCACACCACCTTCTTTAATGTCCCCCATAAGTAGAAGTTAAGGGGTGTTAAGTCAGGAGAATGTGGGGGAAACTCAAACATCACTTCGAAATGATCTTGCACTCCTCTCCTTGAATGACAGCCGCGCTTCCACCACGTCTGTGACTGTCCTGCCTGTTGCACAGTGACGCTAGCATTCATTTGATTAACACATCTTTTGAGCAAATGTCATACTACAGATTGCTAGCATAATTTACTTCAACTTCTACAAGTAATACAGAGATAACGTCTCTTAAAATGTGTATACGTGTTTTGGGCACACATGGTATGTTTATTAGAAATTGTACTCTTCTTTGAACTCTCAGCTCTAATGCTGTGTTCTTTATGGAGTTTTCCTATGCCTTCCAAGTGAAGTTAATTTTTTTGTGCACTTCTCCATTTCCTATGCCCTGAATGCTATGTGGTGTGTGGATTAGATGGCCAACTGCTCTTGAAATGGTCAATTCTTTCCATACAGAAGATAGTTCATATTTATCATGAAATATTCTCAGAGTTTAGTGCACTACTTGGCCAATAGAAGACAGCTCTGCTTACTTGAATTAATCAAATTGGTCAAGCCACCTATCATCTTTCAGCCTTTGTTAATATCTTAAAATGGGTTAATGATACATTTTCATGAGGAATAGATTAGGATTAAATGAAATTAAATAAGATAATGTCTTCTTATTTGAATGCTTCTTGTTGTGGCTGGCATGCAGTATGCCTTCAATAAATATTCTATGACTCTGATTTTGTTTTCTAGATTGCTTTTTAATAATAATGGAGTTCTATCATCTGTCTAATTTCTCTCATTGCATATGACTTTATAATTGTCACCATTCTTTCTTTTTGCCTTCTAGAGGAAAACACTTCCTCAGTTTTCTGTTTCTAAATGGCTTATATATTTTCTTTTCAAAAAATTCATAGATTTTATTTTTAAAGCAGCTTTATGTTCCCAGCAAAATTGAGTGAGAAGTACAGAGGTCTTACATACCCCACACATGTACCCCTCCCCCTGATCGAGATCCCACAACAGAGGAGCATTTGTTACAGTCAATGACCCTGCATTGACACATCATTATCACCCAGAGTCCACAGTTTACATTAGTGTTCATTCTTGATGTTGTATAGTCTGTGGTTTAGATAAATGTGCAATGACATCTATCCACCATTATGGAATCATACAGAACACTTTCACCACCTGAAAAATGCTCTGTGCTCTGCCTGTACTTCCATCTCTCCCTTCTAAGCTGTGATCTTTTTACTATTGCATAGTTTTGTCTTTCCCAGAATGTTGTATAATTGCAATCATACAGTTAGAGCCTTTTGGGTTTTTCACTTAGCAGTGTACATTTAAGTTTCCTCCATATCTTTTCATGGCTTGATAGCTCATTTCCTTTTAGCATAATAATTTTTTATTTTATAAATACTGCCTTGACCCAGTTTTGAGGTCATGATGAGAGGCCAGTCAGTGTCCTATCTTAAGCAGCTAATTAAATCTTTACTTCCAATCTCTTCTCTTATCAAGCTCTCACACTTTGGGCAACTATACATCTGGGATATGGGGGCTGTCGTTGGTACCCTGGTTCCTGGCCCAGGGTACCAAGGATAGCGCATATACCCTAGAGACAGCTGAAATTATTCCAAGAAATAATATTTTTTGAGCTACAGGTTGAGGTATACTGACTACTAAAACTACTATATTGCCACTTACCAAATGTTAGTCAGTCAACCAATCAACCTAATATTTATTAGGCACTTAATAGTTTTCTAGATACTGGTGGAGATAACAAGGAAGTAAAAGGCACGGTCATTGTTTTGAAAATATTCATAGCCTAAAGACATTGAACTTTTATCAAATTTATCTGTTTTTATTCAACAAGCTACAACAGTTAAAAACAAGGATATTAGAACATTTTTGGATGGTATCTATGTTTCTGAAAAAGGAACAGTTTAGCAGGCTGAAGAATAAGATCTAAGTTGTCTAGCTACAGAAACATCAAGATGTCAGATGATTCCTCAGACTTCTGATATTTTAAAGATGCAATAAAAACCATGTATTGATTAACAAAAGATTCATAGAATATTTTGAGAGCTCAGTTAAATAAAAATGTAATGCTGGCTTTGTGGTACTGACTATAAATGCAATAGAAACTTAGAGAACAGCAGTCCATATGAACTGGAATCACTGAGAAAATATTTATGGAATAGATGGTTTGAGGGCTGACCTAGGCCTGGAAGGTCAGGTAAGTCATGGCTAGCTAGGTAGAAAAAAAAAATAAAGTAAAGCCCCAGGCAAAGCAGAGTGCCTTATCATTAAGTGCCTCAAGCACTGTAAATGCTCAATTTTTTATTACATGGCTAGTTCCTCAAAAAGGCAAAGCAGACAACTCCTAATAAATAGTTGCTTTGAAAGGGCCAACAATACCCCAATTTCTTGTAAAATATCACTCCTATTACTACTTCTACTTAATATTTATTTGTGTTCTCCCCAGATTCCTATGATGAAATCTTAACTACCAATGTGCCGGTATTAGGAGGTGGGGCCTTTGGGAGGTGATTAGGAAATGAAGGTGAAGCCCTCATGAATGCTAATTGTGCCCTTATAAAAGAGACCCCTGAGGGCTCCCTTGAGTCTCCCACCATGTAAGAATACAGCAGGCAGGCTGCTGTCTATGAACCAGGAAACAGGCTTTGCATCAGTTGTTGGATCTGCTCGTGACGATCTTGGGTTTCTAAGCCTCCAGAATTGTGAGAAATGCGTTTCTGTTGTTTATGATCTCCCCAGTCTATGAGCTTAAACCACTGAGACACCTACCATCAATTTACGCCTACCATACCACACTACATATTCATTCACTGGGTTCCAAAAAACATTTATTCTTTAAAAGACAATAGTTAAAAGGAAAATGCCCCTACAGAGTAAAGAGATGGTTATAATTTAAGTGTTCATCCATTCTCTTATGTAATTTTTCATTTTATTTATTCAACGAATATATATATATATTCCCAACTCTATGGCTGGTATTAGGTTGAATTGTGAGTATAAAAGATGAATAGGCTCAAATATCTCGGGTAGTGAGAAAGGCCGATGTGTGCACCAATGATCGTGATACAATGTCATGCATGTTATTTTTCAGGTAAGAAGAGAGTGATGGAGGATCACAGACTAATGGGAGGCTGGAGTTGGCCACGTGGACAAAATGAGGAAGAATGTCTCATGCTTTTCTTAATCTTTCCCCTATGTTTTCCCTCCTGAGCAATTCTCCACAAAGCCTTTAGGGAGGACCAAGCGTAGGTGTCTGTGGGCGTGAAGGGGAGCCACTATGCTCCTTCCAACCCTGGAGGAAGGTGTCCACGCAGATGCATCACAGCCCAGGATGAGATGCTGGGGTTTAAGCAAGGCGAGCAGGGCTGCCCCACAGGAAGACGTCTCCGTGCAGGAAGGAGTCAGAGCGCAAGCACAGAAGGAGGGTTTCTGCGTGGCGAGACAGCAAGGGTGGCTGTGGAGACTGATCAAATAAATGCATTCAGGATAATGTGGGGTGGAGTTCTCACTGCTGGCGAAGAAAACTCCACATATGGAAATCGGAAAATAAGAGTGAACTCTGTAGTGTGTTAGAATTAAAAAGGCTTCAGGGTGAAATCATTGTTTTCTACGTGAGTCTGTCTATCTATCCATCCATCTATGTGTGTGTACATATGTAGGGATATAAGGGAATGAATATATGACTCTGTATGTTTTGTATGTTTATTTTTGGTATGTTCCATACCAAAAAGGGCACTTGAGCACAGTGATAAACCAATACCAATGAACACCCCAAACGCCCAGATCTTCAGAGAAGGGAAATTATAGGAGGAACCTGCAAAATCCTGTTTTGAAAGCAATGAAGTGCTCAAAAAAATGATGAGAACATGACAACAGAACACAAGATCCAACCTATAGGACTCCGACTGACCAATTCTGGGACATTTTGGAAACCAAAATAATAAAAATGGTAACGTACTATATAGCCTTTTGAATAAAATAGGAATCCATGTAGTCATACTGTTACACATAACTGAATAAATACATTAAACGTTTGACTATGAATGGAACAGCTATATAGGTTGAAAATATAACAATTCCTCAAAAAACACATTTTAATTACAAAAATTAAAAAAAGGTAATTGTTTAGTGGAGGAGTTTGGCAGAAACCACCTTCATTAAAAAATCAATGTTAACATAATCAGAAATAGAAAAATCAAAATTCTGTGCAGCCTGATAAGGTACAATGAGACACGCATAATATCATTTCTGTAATAGTCTTACCAAAGGTATAAAAGCTGACTCTAATCATGGATACACCTCAGACAAAGATAAAAGTACAGTAAAAGTCTACAAAAACTGTCCTACACTCTTCAAAAGTGTTGAGGTCACAAAAATCAAAAAAAATATTGAGATACATGCTACATTGAATAAGACTATGACAACTTAATGTATTTGAGTGAAACCTGTTGATTAGATAGTCACACTGTATCAATGTGAAGTTCCTAATTTTGTATTTGATAATATATTGTGTTTTTTTTTAATAATACAGGAAAATTATCTTTGTTTGCAAGACATATAAACTAAAGTACTTAGGGATTCAGGATATCATGTTAGCAGGTTACTCTTAAATGGTGTAAGGAAAATGGTTCTGTGAAGTGTATGTACAGTTTTTCTGTAAGTTTGTGATTATAAAAAATAAGAAATGGGAGAAGAAAGCACTTACAGAGAGGCCTAAATGAGTTACCGGCTAACACATCAGTGGGGACCTCTTTGACAGTCCTTGAGAATACAAGCACACCGTCAGCAAGTGTGTCTACCAGGGCTCTGAGTGCATGGCTGGGCCTAGGGTTCTGGGGTGTAGAGTCTAGGCCTGGCTTTGCCATTTGGCAGTAGAATGTCTTTCGAGAAAACACTAGCTATCTCTATATGGCTATTTCCTCATCGTAAAGTGAGGGCTTGACAGAGCTCCCTTCCATCTCTAAAATTCAATACTGTGATTTCATCTTTTAATATGTTAGAGCTTCCCCACCAGCTCTGTGGTGGTCCTTGTTGCAAAGTTCTCAGTTCTCCACATCTAGCTACCCCATGGAGGTCTCTGACTAATGTGGTGCTGCATAGTTTGGCAGTTTGGTCAGCTTGGCCTGATTTAATTCTCCTCAGGCAGGAGGATTAGTGTTTCTGACATGCAGAGCTCTGGGAAGGGAGCACACCCTGGTCTAATAGTATGGTGATGGCCTTTGAGATGCATGCGTGCTCTCCTCTGGCCTGTATAATTCCAGCAGCATGACTAGAGGCTCCGTTGGCTATGGCCACAGAGAACATTTCCTTGGAGGGCCTCCAAATGTTAATTCTGGAGATGATGTTGGATCCAGAAGGTGATGAGCCAGATGGGTAACATCAGTCCATGATGAGACCCTCATCTCTCCACACTCAGCCCCGTCTGAGTTTCAGAACACATAAGGAAATTTAGCAATCTCCATACACATGCATGCCAACCACACATAAAAAACAGTTATTCCTGTTGACACTTTGCCAATGGAAATTAATACGCTGTAGTGTGCTGAGAATGCTTAATAATAACCAGACTTAAGAGAATGAGAACAAGATGCAAAACTACTGAGAAATAAAGGGCAATAATCTGTATGTCATTTTTTTTTCATGTACTGTAAATTTCCAAACTCTAAATGCCCTAGATTTTTACATATAATTTAACTGGGGGACTTTTTTTTTCACCAGATATTTGTTATTAAGAATCAGTGATGTGTTAGAAGGACTTGGTTCAGAAAGAACACCAGCAGGATTTAGGAATTTCTTTGCCAGATTACCCTACTGCCTGGTACAGAATTGATGCTCAATAAATATTTGTTGAGTGAAGGTAAAATAAAAGAATATATTCACTTGTGAGGATGATATTCATGGAGGTGGCCTCAGGCATCTTACTATATTTTAAAAACATTTTGTAACGCAGTTTCTCTGTAGAATTTCAAACCAGATAGAGATTTAATAAGAATTGGTTGAAACTAATGATAAATGTTTCCTCAATGAAATAGAGAGTTCAATCTGAGAAATCATTTTCTGTTGGCTAGAATTGTTTTTCCCTTTTTATTTTTCAGCTCCACCTCCAGGTAAGACAGTTTGGGGCATACTTCCTTCTCTACACCCCACCCCTCCAGCCATGCAGGTAAAGCACCCTCAATTAGAATGATGCTTTCTTATATGAGCACAGAGATGTCTCTTACACTGCTCAATCCTGCCACAGGGATGATGGCTTGCTTATAAAGTGTGGGTAATGAATTGGCCAAGATTTATTTTCACATTTATTTAGGACAGTCTTCTCACTGTCACTGTGCCAGCACCATCAGCACAACTTGATATTGCATGAAAAAGCACAAACTTTGGAGAAAAAGTCAAAAGCCTGAGCTTAAATATCTGCTCTGTCACTCATTAGTTGCATGACCTTGGTTGGTTACTGAACGTATCTGAGCCTCATTTTCCTCACCGTGGTGGTGTTCTGGTTAAAAAGGGTCACGTCGGCACGGTACCTGGTAGCTAGCAGGCTCACAGTGCATAATATATTTCCTCTTAATTTATTTTCTGTGGTACCACTTCACCTCCTATCACTTTGGCCTTCTTGTTTTCTGTTTGCTCTCTGTTCCCCCTTCTATCCTGGCTAACCTGAGGGCAATAAAAACTCACTAGTTCACCCTATAGCTGGACTGTTTCTGGGATGCTATTACTTGGTTGGCATCTCCCTGCTCATTTCCTAGGGAAGGTAAGAATTTGCAATACTTAGAGGTGACAGAGGGTGTCTTCTGTCTAACTTAGTGCTGTGATGACTTCAATAGAAACATGTATAATGTTTAAGTTGACATTCATAATTTAAGTTCAAATGTCTGCTCAATTCATAGAGCCCATCTTAAGATTTTATCCCAGGGGCAAATTCCAATTGCAGTTTCTGGGGGTACTGAGGTTGGAGACACCAGCAGCTGCAGCAGTTCACATTCAGCACCGTGGTCATCTCTATCCCACTGAGTGACTCTCACCGGTCATCGGCATCAGCAGGTATTATGGTCTATTTTTGACACAGCAGCCAGAGTGAGTCTATAAAACATTGCAGATAATACAATACAAAGCCAGGTTACCTACAATGTAAGTCAGGGCCTTGCATCTCGTGGTTTAGGTGAATCTATGGGACCTGGCTTTGCCTGCTTGGCCACATCACCTCTTTCTCACCCTTATTTACTGTGCTCTAACCCCATGGTCCTCTTTGCCACGTTCCCACCTTGGAGCTTTCCCACCTATTGTTCCCCATGCCTAGATGCTCATTTTTCCATAAAGCCACATCCTTTCAGTGTCTGCTCAAATGTTACCTCTTCTGGGATGTCTTCCCTGACCACCCTGCCTAAATTAGCACCACTAACCATCATGTGGCGTTCCTAACCAGCTTTATTTTTTGTACATACAAAAAGATTGATTTGTTGAAAGCCTGCCTGTTCCTCTAGCATGTAGAGTCTCTAGAACGCAGGAACTTTATTTCCATCACTGCAGTATCTCCAGAGATTAGACAATTGGGCCAAAAGCCGGTCCAGAGTAGGTGCTCAGTAACTGTCTGGTGATTGAATGAGGAAATAGATTCACAGAGGACTAGCCCTGAGGCTATTCTGTGCTTTGGTGAGAAAAGGGCTGTGTAACCACTTTTGCTTTAAAGACACTGAGATGCTATGTCTCTGTAATAAGAACAAGCACAACAGTGATGATATAGCTTGAAGTTGTTAAACACCAGGATGCTTTGCTCAATAGGAACCTGTGAGATGTTTGTGACCATCATGAGCTCCTAATTTTTATCACTTTGGTCTATGGAAAAGGTGCAGTAGTTTATTATAAGGTTATTACAAAGAAAATGTGCAGTTTTTAAACTACTAGACTGAGAGTGCATCATGAAAACCACACTCCCATCTATTGATGTACATAGAATGTTGTCGTACAAGAGTTCCCCTTACCATTTTAATCTTTTCCCTGACACACCCCTAAGAATTCTAGCCTGACTACTGCCCACACCAATTGCTGCCAAACAAATCTAGACAAAGCATCAGGGGGCATGAGGTTGGGACTCCAAAACTCGGCAGTGGTGTGAGATAGGCCTTGGATAGGTTACTGTATTTTGCCATGTATAATGCATATTTTTCTGCCCAAATTTGTGAGGAAAAAACAAGGATGCGTATTACATATGGGTAGTGCTAATTCCATATCTGTGTAAATGTTTTTAATTCTTTTATTTATGTTTATGAGTCTCTTGAAATCAATAACGATATCCGTTTGCAAAATAATACCCTGGAATACGATGGTTGTTTATTTCTATAAAAAAATTTTATACATAAAATTTCTCATATCTTGTACCTGTTCTTGTGTTTTGTAATTGTTACACAAAATTGCTGTACCATAATATGTTAAAAAATAAATGTTAGGGAGTTCCCTGATGGTGTAGTGGCTTAAGGCTTCAGCGCTGGCCCTGTCAGTGCTGTGGTCTGGGCTCGATTCCTGGTCAGGGAGCTACCCACATACCAAAAAGCAAAAAAAAAAAAAAAAAAAAAAAAAAAAAAAAAAAAAAAAAAAAAAAAAAAAAAAAGTTAAAATTCCTTTATAATATAAAATACAAGTACCTAAATGTAAAAAAATAAAAATTTGAATTAAAAAATTAAAATAAAAGATTTTTTTCCCTTAAAGTTTGGGCCAAAAACATGGGTGTGTATTACACACAGGAGTATATTATGCACAGCAAAATACAGTACTTAAAGTCTCTGTGCTTCAGTTTCCTCATCCCTTAAATGGGAATCATAAAGTACCTACATCATAGGTATCTATTATTTGAGGAGTAAATAAAATAATTTGATTAGCATAAAGTCACCTCTCAATCATTTTAAAAAAGAGACTAAGTAGTTAGAGTTTAAGAAAGGCATTTATTACTCCCCTTTTCTTTCTCCCATTTTTTTTTCTATCCTGGGACAAAGAAATATGTTTCTGTTGGATGTGTGTTTAAAATTACACCAGTCAGCAAAAATTCATACAAATGTGCCAATATGCAAATTTAAAATGTTGGTAGATTGCTGCTTTATAAAAGTCCTTTTGAATATAATAGTTTTTCTCATAGCTTTCAGCTACATGACTTCTGAAACTTCAGGCCTCCATCTTTGGGTGGAGTGAGTGAATTTTAGGATTTTTTTTAGTACAATTAACACCAATTGTCTTTCAGAACTCCCTTGTGAAATGGTGTAAGAAGAGTAGTTCCAGGAATAGACCTAGAGAATGACTGGTTTGCCTGCACATGGGGATGTGGGGTCAGGTGTGAGAAAGTTCCATTGGGGAAGGTTTCAGACTAAGGCCTTTGTGTCACTCAGAGGGAGATGTTAAGAGCTCATAACTTTTCTCTTAAACTGCAGCCACTTTTTTAAAGCACACGCAGAACCATTGCCTAAGTATGAGGGCAATTTTATTAGTATTCCTTTAGTTGAGGATCAGCTTTTATTTGGAGGAAGAAATAGATAGTATTTCAAATGATTATCCTCCTTCCCCCTGCACATATACATGTACCAATATGAGGCTGAGAAGATCCATAAAGACCAAAAAATGTAAGATAACCCAAGGGCATATCTCTGACATAATCTTGAGTCAACTTTTGGAGGAAAACATTCCTCAATAGCAACCCATTGTCTCTCCACGGTAAACTTTACAGTCAAATAGAAAATGTCTGCAGGAACCCAGGTGAATGTGTGTGTGTGTGTGTGTGTGTGTGTGTGTGTGTGTGGTTGGAGGTGGGGCAGAGGCACCAGGATAAGGACAAGAAACAGGTATTACTCCAAGAGAAGTAATTTCCTCTTTCTTGTGTATTCTTCCATTATAATAAAAATATACTTTTCCAAATTGCAAATCAGTTGTTTGCAGTGCCTGAGACAGAATGCCTGGGCTGTGGTTTTCTTTTAAAGCAGGAAACTAGGAAATGAGTCATAAAACATTAATACTGCCTTAAAATAACTTAGGGTAGGGTGATCCAAAGACGAATGCAGATTGAACACCAGAGCCAAGCTGCAGCTCCAGAGGAGAAATTTCATTAAAGAGGACTTGCCCTTTCCCCCCAGGGAGTTCTGAGTCTGGCTTCTTGAAGCTGGGAAGGTTGTGTCATGTTGAGTGGGAATTCTAGCTGCTTCTCACATCTGCAGCACACTCCTCCTCTAGAAGCAGAAATAACTGGAAAAACGAGGCAAATTCTCTATACTAAACAAAGAGATCCTAACACACCAGCTGGCCCATTGTAAGTGTTTTTAAGTTTCATAAATTCAGTTAAATTTAGGACCTCACTAGGTGGAGCTAGGCTGAAATATAAAGTAATGGTTAAGGGCACAGGTTCAGGAGTCAGACAGCTCTAGGTAAGAATCCTAGTTTTGTCTCTTATCAGTTGTGACCTTGAACAATGTATTTACTCTCATTCAGTCTGTTTTCTCTTCTGTAAAACTGGGACAATAATATTAATTTAGAAAGCAATTGTGAAGATTAAATGAGATTATAAAGGCACTAAATCAATTAGAAATTAAAGTCACATTATTTCTATATTTAAATTATCCTAAGCTCACTACTTATTGATTATAAGAACTCCAATTTTCCACTGGATGCCCCTACCCTAAGTTATTTCTGGGAATAGCAAAGAAAATACTTATAAATTCTACACATTAACCCTGGTTGTTATTATTCCTCTGAAATATTTCTGCTCTAGATATTTCCTATAACTCCATGCCATTGTATAACTCACTTCTCTAGATTTGAATTAGTTCCAATGAAGCCACTGTTAGCCTATCCACTGTCTCTATGTGAATCAGCAAAAGGTCACCCTTATAGATAGGACCACTGTTTCATGAGCAGGTGAGATCTCTGGATGAGTTAGAAAATGATATCCTCTTTATCCAAGTGGACTCAGCCCCATATCAAGATCCATGGTTTGCTTAAGGGAGTGCAGATTGAATTACGGCCCTCAACCCTCTTCCTCAGCTTGATGCTTTTAAGCAACAAAAAACCCAAAACAAAACAAAACAAAAAACAAAAAAATAATGCAACCATGAGCAACAGCTTTGGGTAATGCCTAACTGCATATGACAGAAAATCCCAAAGCAACACTGGTTTAAATAGCATAAAAATTTCTTTCCTTCATAGTGTCATTAGAGTGTTAGTTTATGTTTTTCTGCTTCACTATTCTAAGTGTCTGACTTCCATTGTCAAGGTCATGCAATGGTCCAAGATCGCTGAAGAGCTCACATTATTTTATACAAGTTCTAAGTAGTAGGAAGGATGAAGGTTTAAAGGTGGGCATCACCTGAGCACAAAAGGTTATTTTGCATAAACTTTATTGACCAAAATTAGATCATAGACCACATCGGCCAGCAAAAGAAACTGAGACATGTTATCTTTTTAGTTAGGAGCATGGTTATATGGTGATTCTATTATTGAAGGAGAGAGGGAAATGGATGTTGTGATTAGGCAATTGAATATTTCTCTTAAGACTTTTCTTATTCCGCACTACTCTGAATTTGAATGCAGTCACTCCCTTACCATTACCAAACCTCCCCCTACCCCCCAGCGCAAAACTGCTCAGTGTCTGATTTAGTAACATTTAATTGAATGCAGGGAAGAATAAAAAAGCAATACTGCAGCGAGCTGAAGGCAATTAAGTGTATAGATTTTAGAGTCAGATTGTTTGGTTCCAAAAATTGGTTGTATGATAATTTAGTAGCAAAACCTTGGGCAACTTTCTCACTAACTTTTCTGGGCTTCTGATTTTCCCATCTGCAAAATTACATGGTTGTTATGATTATTAAATGAGACAGTATACATGTAGCCCATTTAGTGCAGAGTGGAGGTAGCCTTACACATTAGCACTCAAAGGTTTCGAAAGCAGATGGGCTACGACATTATTTCTGGCCGTAGTTTCTTGCACAACATTTATAAGATTGTGGGTTCATCCTTTCGTTCTGTGATGATATGTATGAAGTCCTTCCTAATGTCAAAAGACCCACTGATTCCTAACTGCCTCCTGAGCTTTACCCTTGGTTTGCTCCATGTACACTTGAACAACCAGAAAACTTGTTTTTGAGCAGTTACTATAATTCTCATTCTTTGTGGCAAATTAACACTTCATATAACTTGCCTTTGTCAGCCATTATTCATCAAAACTATTTACCATAAATAAATGGCAAAAAGAGAAGCAACAGAGGAGTAAAGATGACAGAATGTATTCAACTCTTTGAGAGACTTTGCGGCATTCAACTCTCATGTTCCTTGGCCACAGGTGAGCAACATGATCTGTTCTGCCAGCTCTCATGTGTTATTCATGTGGCAGTATGTGAACTGTATTAAATGGCCACATATAAATGCTCATATTCTTAATTTTTTTTTATTTTGAGAAAAATATTTTAAGGACAAACAGAAATATAATGAGTCACTATTGTGGCTAGTGACATTAAATGGGTTAGAAATATACATGAAAGTCACACTACTTAATTGAAAGTCCTTAATAAATGCTCAGTGAAGAAATAAAAATGATAATATACACTATTATCAACAGTGATTACTTTTGGGGTTTATAGGCTCTGATGCACATTTGAAGGTCTTTGCTTTCATCCTCACAAGCTCTCAGGCAGCAGAGGTCCCAGGCTTCATAAGAATCTCTAGATCTTTCAATGCTTCTCTCTTCTGACCTCCCGCCTGTGTCAGTGCTAAGCATGTAAGATTTGTTGGGGCCCTTCTTCTCTTCTGTTCAAGGCCATGTTTCCTACCTTAGCATTTCCTAGCCAGAGCAATCAAATAAGGGGAAAAAAAGCCCTTTCATTTCCTTCACAGGAAGCTCCTAACCCCAGCCAGGGATATGGTCTATTAGGGTGTTTTCCAATTTAAGCAGTTCAAAATTCAGTACTGTGTGGGCCCTTAAAATACAATCTAAATCCTATTTTGCAAACACATTACATCTGCAGAGATATATAGAGCAGTTAAGGCTTGATCTAGTTTATACTATAGTAATATCTTAGTCAAAGCATCATTATTAATATCTTAGTCAAAGCATCATTATTAAGATTTATAGTGACATCACATTTTTCCCCTCCAAAAAACTATGGATAGGAACTTTTTGGATTAGTAATAGTAAGTTTTACTGATAATAATTCCAATCTCTCACCCACATAAGGATGTCCCAAAGGTTGCTATCTGAAGAAAGGGAAAATTGTCAACCACTTTTCAAATTGCATTATGTTGTTTAAAAAGAAAGTAAAAAATTCTCTGTTATTGGAAACTTTACTACTAATATATAAATCTTGGCAGTGACTAATATGTAATAAGTGCTAAAACAATAGCTATTGTTCCTACCTACTTTTTTATTGTTAAATTTATTGGGGTGACATTAGTTAGCAAAAATCACATAGGTTCCAGGTGTACAATTCTACAGTGCATCATCTGTGTGTTGTATTATGGATTCACCACCCAGAGTCAGTTCTCTTTCCATCACCACGTATTTGACTCCCTACTTTTCATGACTTTGAATAAGGGGCAGCTGTAAAATAAGGTTACAATATTATAAAATCAAGATAATGTAAAAGAAAAGACCCATGTTAATTGCAAAAGACAGTACATTACTATGAGTTTCCTTGCAGCCAGACAAAGAAAGGAAACATGTCAAGCTTTATATGCATAACTCAGAGATGACTAAGCACACTTATTCTTCAAAGGAGCAATTTTTTCATAGTAGTGTGTTCTAAAACATATCCCCTCCATGGAATATTCTAAAGAAGGAACTGAGGAACTTAATAATATGCAATGTCCTTGCAAACAGATTTATAAAATCTATACTAATAGGTTTCATATGGCAACTTTTTGTAAGAACTGAGAAAAGCTAAAGGCCCAGGGTTTTTGTGCAACTTAAGACAATGCTAAGGGCAGCCAGGCTGAAGTGGAGATCTGCCTCAGAGAGTAGATGGAAGGCTTGTGCTTCAACACATATACTTCCCAAATATTCCTTCCTCTCAGTTGTATGGGAGACATTTGAGAACGAACTCTCTGTCTAGTGGGTATTATTTTCAGAGGATGTATTAATAACCAAAGGAAGAGTCAATAGAATTGAATCTAACCTTTTGAGGAATCTTTAAGAAAAACTGGCTGAATGCATTGAAACATAGAGATAATGTCTGTAAGTACTTAAATACAAATTAATTTTTTAAATTTTTTATTATAGAAATACAATAAATGAAATACAAAAAGTTGGTTAATATTTAGACTGACCAGATGTCTCATTTTAAACATGACAGAAAACAACGGTATGTGTGGTCAGCCTACTGACACCTTGAATATAGTCCAGTGAGACTAGGCTGACCATATGTACCATTTGAAATGGGACAGTACCATTGTTTTCCGTCCTGTTTCAAATGGCACGTCTTGTCAATCTACTTATATTCCTATAATAATATAATTTCTGTGGTGATTTTAAATTGTATCTATAAATTCTTTGAAAATCCTTTTTTCAAAAGCTGGAAGCTAATTTCCCTCTTGTCAAGTGAAGGCTGGACTTAGTGACTTGACTCTAACAAATAGAAAGTGGAGGTAGTGAACATGTGGGAACCCTGAGCCTAGGCCACAGAAAGCATGTGGCTTCCTCCTTGCTCTGTGTCTTTTGCTCTGGAGGAAGACACTGCCAGGAAGTCCTATGGAGAGGGCCACATGGTTTGGAATTGCTGCTTCCTGCCAATAGCCAACTGGGAACTGAGGCCTCCTGCTGCCAGCCATGTGAGTGAGCCCTCCTGGAAGCAGACGCTCGAGCCCCAGTCGAGCTTTCAGATGACTGCAGCACTAGCCCACAGCTTGACTGGGACCTCGTGAGGCTCAAGCAGAACTAGCCAGCTAAGTGGTTCTCAAACTCCTGACCTGCAAAACCTGCAGATAACAAATACTTGGTGCTTTAAGCTGCTAAGTTTTGAGGGCGATTTAGTTACACAGCAATAGCTAACTAATATGATCATCATTAATACCCTTTTGGTTTATTTATGCCCATTTTTTTCCTCTGCTACAGAGAAGTGTTTGCTCATAGGTCCAATTGAAATGTACCTAAACTTGTTTCCTATGTTTTTTACTTAATTTTTGAGAGGCGATATGATGGAGTGATTGATAGTGGAGATTATGGAGCCAGTTTACAAGAGTTTGAATCTGGCCTCCAGTCTTTCTATGTAATTTTGGATATGTGACTTTCTTTGTGCTAAGTTTTCTCATATTTAAGTTGGACATGATAATAGTATATAGGATTATTATGAGGATTAGGTGAGTTAATATGTCTAAAATGATTAGAAGACTATCTGGAGCATAGTAAGCACTATGGAAAAGTAAATGTTTACCACACTATATAATCATTAACTACTTTTCCTCATTTTTTATTGCGGTAAAATAAGCATAATAAAATTTGCTATCTTTCATTATTTTTACATGTACAGTTCAGTGGTATTAAGTACATTCATATTGTTGTGCAAGCATCATGACCATTCATCTCCAGAATTCTTTTTACCTTGCAAAGCTATTAATAAAACTCTGCAGCCATTAAGCAGTAATACCAATTCCCTCCTTCCTCCAGCCCCTGGGAAACACCATTCTACTTTTTGTCTCTATGATTTGGACTAATCTAAGTACCTCATAGAAGTGGAATCATATAGTATTTGTTGTTTTCTTTCTTTTTAAGGCTAAATACTATTTCATTGTATGTATATACCACATTTCATTTGGCTTACCCTTTGATCTGTTGTTGGACACTTAGGTTGTTTCCATGTTTTAGCTACTGTGACTAATGCTGCTACAAACACGGGTGTAAAAATATTTTTTTTGAGATCCTGCTTTCAGTTTTTTTGAGTATATTCCCAGAAGTGGAATTGCTGCATCATATCATAATTCTATTTTTAATATTTTTCAGAAAACTCCATACTATTTTTCATAGTGGCTGTACCACTTTGTGTTCCCACCAATAATGTATAAGAGTTTTAATTTCTCCACATCCTCATTGGTATTTGTTATTTTGAGTTTTATTTTTTTTAATGCAGTCATACTAATGGGTATGAGGTGCTATCTCATTGTAATTCTGATTTGCATTTCACTGATAATTAGTGATGTTGAGTCTGTTTTCATGTGCTTATTGGATATATATATATATAAAATCTTTGGAGAAATTTAAGTCCTTTGCCCATTTTTGAATAGGGTTGTTTGGTTTATTTATTATTGAATTTTAGGAGTTCTTTATATATTCTGGATATTATTTCCTTATCAGATACATGATTCAGAAATATTTTGTCCCATTTTGTGGGTTGCATGTTTACTGTTAGTGTCTTTTGATGCCCAAATTTTTAAATGTTCATGGAGTCCAATTTGTCTATTTTTTTCTTTTCTTGTCTGTGCCTTTGGTCATATCCAAAAAAAATATAACCAAATTCAATGTTGTGAAGTTTTGCCACATATTTTCTCCTAGGAATTTTGTAGTTTTAGGTCTACATTTAGTACACAGTCTATTTTGAGTTAATTTTTGTATATGGTGTTATGAAAGGGTCCAACTTTCTTTCTTTCTCTTTCTTTCTTCCTTCCTTCCATCCATCCTTCCTTCCTCCTCCCCTGCCTCCCCTCACTTCTCTTTCTTCCTTACTTTCTGTATTGCATGAAGATATTCAGTTTTTCCAGTACCATTTGTTAAAAGACTGTCTTTCCTCCTTGTTGGGATTGGCATCATTGTTGAAAATCATTTTGACTGTATGTGAGGATGCAATGCTATACTCCATTCTATCTCTTTGGTCTACATGTCTGTCTTCATGCCAATACCACAGTATTTTGATTACTGTAGCTTTGTGATAAGTTTTGAAATCAGGAAGTGTGAGTCTTCCAGTTTTTTTTTGTTTGTTTGTTTGTGGTTTTTTGCAGGATTATTTTGACTGCTTGGTGTCAGTCTGTTGAGATTCAATACAAACTTTAGGATGAATTTTTCTGTTTTTATAAAAACATTTTTGGGATTTTCATAGGGATTACATTAAATCTGGATATTGTTTTGGGTAGTATCAACATCTTAACATATTGTCTCCCAGTCCATAAACTGAGATATCTTCCCATTTCTTTATTTCTTCTTCTTTCAAACATGTCTTATAGTTGTCATTTTACAAGTCTTTCACCTACTTGGTGAAGTTAATTCCTAAGTATTTTATTCTTTTTGATGTGTTGCAAATGGAATTTTTTTTTAATTTGAATATATATTTTATTTAGAATGGAACACTAATAACATTATGATAAACTGTCATAAATCTGTACCAAAAAAGCACAGGATCTTTAAAATGTGCTATTTTTCACAACTGATTTAAGTATAGCATTGCTATTATTATTTGGTATGAAGTCAAAGATAACTTTCAGATTCCTCAGCTTTTGGGCATTTAGTTACATCAAAATGATTGTTTAGTCAGGCAGAGGAAAGAAATTCAAAAGAAGTTTCTTTTTCTTCTGTTAGTTCCTTTGCAGTAAGATCCATCTTCTCACGTGAGAAATCATTAATAGGGAGAACTTCAGCTATCTTCCGTGTCTTATTCATGATTATAACAGGGAATGAGTAGAGCAGATCATCAGGAATACCATAGGAATTGCCATCAGAGATAATGCCCATGGACACAAACTCTCCCTCTGGGGTTCCAAACCAGATGTCTCTGATGTGGTCACAGATGGCTTTTGCAGCAGACATTGCACTGGATAGCTTTCGAGCCTTGATGACAGCAGCACCATGTTGCTGCACAGTTGTGATGAATTCTCCTTTGAGCCAGCTGTCATCTTTCAGGACTTCATAAGCACCAACTTCCTTTCCTTGCAGTTTCACCCTGACGTGGTTGACATCTGGATACTGAATTGAGGAATGATTTCCCCAGATAATGACGTTCTTTACATCATTAGAAGTCACACCAAGTTTAAAAGCAATCTGAGCTTTAGCTTGGTTGTGATCCAAATGAGTCAAGAAACTCAAGTTCTCCTTGGGGATAGGTGGCATGGACTTGGAGGCAATCAGGCAGTTGGTACTGGCGGGGTTTTCCACCATGACAACCCTCTTGGCATATTTGTCCAAGGCTGCACCCTGGCATTTGAAGATTTTCACATTTACTCTGAGTAAATCTTTCTTCTCCATGCCTTTCCTTCTTGGTATGGAGCCCACAAGAATGGCCACATCCAGATCTTTGAAGGCAACCTCTTCTTTATCTATTGCAATGACATCTTTCAGGAGGGGAAGGACAGTCTTGCAGTTCCATTAAGATACTATCCAGGACACCCATCATGGGGGTGATACCCAACAACACAACAATTATAGGCTGGTCTTTACCAAGACAGATCCATTTCCAATACTGTATAGCAGTGAATATGCAATCTGACCAGCTGCTCCAGTCACAAGGACTCTGATTGGTTCAGACATGATTGGAAACTGCGCGAATTTTTACAGCACCTGCCTGAAGGAGTCAGGTTACCTCTACTGTAGAACCGACTCCTGGAATTGTTTTTTTAATTTTCTTTACAAATTGTTTATTGTTAGTGTGTAGAAATGCAACTAATTTTTGTGTGGCATCTATGAATTTGTTTGTTAGTTCTAATTTATTTTTATGGAATCTTTAGAGTTTTCTACATATAAGATCATACTATTTTTGAAGAGATCATTTTACTTTTTCCTTTCAAATTTGGATGACTTTAATTAATTTTCCTTGCTAAGTTGCTCTGGCTAGTACGTCTCATACTATGATAAATAGAAGTGAGGAAAGCAGGCATCTAGTCTTGTTCCTGATCTTCGAGGGAAATATTTCAGACTTTTCTTATTGGGTATAATGTTCCCTAAGGGTTTTTCATATATGGCTCTTATTACATTGAAGTAATTCTCTTCTATTCCTAATTCTTTCTTTTTAAAAATATTTTATCATGATATGCTGTTGAATTTTTCTACCAATTAAGATAATCATGTTTTTTTTCTTCATTCTGTTAATGTTGTATATTACATTGGTCAATTTTCCCTATGTTGAACAATCCTTGCATTCTTGGAATAAATCCCACTTATTATGTAGGTCCTTTAAATATGATGATGAATTTGGTTTGCTAGTATTTTGTTGAGGAATTTTGCATTAATGCTAATAAGGGATATTGATTTGTATTTTTTTTTGTAGTTTCTCTGGCGCTGGTATCAGGGTATGTGAGCCTCATAAAATGAGTTAGGGAGTGTTCTCTACAATTTTTGAAAAAATTTAAGGACTGTTTTTAGTTCTTTCTTAAGCGGTTGGTGGAATGCACCATTGAAGTTGTCAGCTCCAGTATTTTTCTTTGTCAGGAGATTTCTGATTAAATCTCTTTACTAGTTATATATCTATTCAAATTTTATACTTCTTTATGTTTTAACCTTGGTAGGTTTTGTGTTTTTAGAAACTTTGCCATTACATCTAAGTTATGTAATTTGTTGGTGTACAATTGTTCATCGTATTCTGTTATGAACATTTTTATTTCTATAGAATCAGTAAAAATGTCCCTGCTTTTATTTCTAATTTTAATAATTTGAGTGTTCTCTTTTGTCTTAGTTCATCTAGGTTAAAGTTTAGTCAATTTGATTGACCTTTTTAAAGAACAAACTTTTGAGTTTGTTGATTTTCTGTTATTTTCTATTCTCTATTTCATTTATTTCTGCTCTGGTCTCTATTTCCTTTCTCTTGGCATCTTTGGGTTTAGTTTTCTTTTTTATCTAGTTCCTTGTAAAGGTGAGTTGTTAATTTGAAATCTTTCTTGTATTTTTTTTTTTTGTGTGTGTGTGTGTCTCTTCTTGAATCTTTGTAGTAGCAGGTTGGCATGTAGCCTGAATACAGACAGCTCCTAGTGGGGTCTTGGAAAGCTTAGGAATTAATTTCAGTTGTATTTTGCTGCATCAAAACTCTCAATGGTGCCAACTTCCAGATAGAAAGGATGGTGGTCCCAGATACCTGGGAATCAAAACTTGATTTTAAGTTTTGGTGCCACTGCTTAGCAGTTGTGTCATCTTGAGCAAGGTCAAGGCTCATTACTCTCAATTATAAATCTATGAGATAACAGCTTTATAATTGGTATAATGAGGATACAATTAAATAGCTTTTGTCAAAATACAAAGGAAAAATATGAACAGAGTTATTATTTCTATAACTGTGAGCTTTCTAAAGGCAAGGAATTGTGCCTGTCCCTCCTTCTAATAGATACATTCCATAGTACCTGTGACTGTGCTTTCATACGTATTGGGCCACGTATGTCCTCCATCTAGCACATAATGGGCACTCAGCAAGTGTCAACTGAATGAATGAGCTAATTATGAGTACTCTTACCTTTAATGGTGACTTATGTGACCTTTGGCAAGATGTTTACCATCTGGATCCCTGCACTTTGCCTCTCACTAGTGCTGCTTTTTCATCAGTAGGAATTCCTTCAGGGGTCAGATCTTCCACAGGCAGAGTAAGAGGCAGCACTGCTGTTCGTATCATGACAGAGGCCCCAGGACTTCATTAGGTGCTATCCCACTGGGATGACTGAGAAGAAGTAGGAGCCAAACAAGCAAAAGAAGTAGCCTTAGCTTGTCTCAGTGTTTCCTCATCTGCTTCTTGTCATCTTTTTTGCTTCCCTCACACATACACAGACACCCACACCCACACACCAGTCTGCTTTCTTCCATCCAGAAAGGCGTATATGCACCTCCCAAGTATCATTTTAGGAATGGTATCCAAAGTCTTCTCTTATCTGAAATTCTCTGTGCACTTGCCACTTGGCAGAACCTGCGAACAGCTCAGTGGGTGTTTTTATAGTCAGCACTAAAAGAAAAAAAATCGCCATACCACTAATAAAATTTTTCTTATTGTTGTAACTATTGGCAAAGGCAAGTGTCTGGGGAAATTGACTGCCTGAAAAGCTTCATTATGCTGCAAGGATATTTTTGATAGAATTTCAGCAGCTCCTGACTGACTGTCAACTTCACTATGCGACTTTCTAAAGTCATCCCCCACCCCTCCCTAATTGGTCCTCAAACTCACAAAAACACTGAGGTCAGTTGTTGAGAATTTGAATCTTTCCAAGTAATTAGCAGGTAGAATTACCAGGTAGTAGCCAATGTTTGCTTGTAATCTGTCAACAGGGGCTGCAGCAGGGGTAATTGTCATCCTGAGTGGCCTTGCAACCATGTCTAATCTAAAACGTCGATAGTTTATTTCTGTCCTTTGTTCCTACTGCCAGGTTGCGATTTTTCCCTTGAGAATCCAGGCTCAAAGTAACACAGATATTCGGAACATGTGAATTTCAATGGAAAAATTTCTCCAGCAACTCAAAATATGTAAAAGCATTTAGGCATTGTTCCTTTAGCCACGTGATTTGGTCAGATTATATCAATTTACATATGCAAGGCAGATACACAGTGTCTCACAGATGCAAGATGGATGTTCAGCCTTTTACCAAACAACATGGTTACATTTTGCCAAATAGATTGGGGGCAGATGATGGTGCAGATGAGGGTCTTTTAGTGCTCACTAACACTTGCTTAGTAGTATCAGTGGCTGCTACCGATGCTAGGCTTCTTGCTTTTGACTTACGTACTATCTCTCTTAGTTCCTCACTGACCTGTTTTCCAGTTCAAGATAGATTTGCCAAAACGACAGAGCCTGTGTCGCATATAGAATGTGCCTAGAATGTGACTAGTTCAGGAACATATTTTTTCATTAACAGAGTCTGGTCTTGGCTGACAAAGTTTTGTGACTGTTCTTGGGATCAATCTTGAGCTGCCGTGAGGTCTAGCTGACTGCTCCTTTCTCGTAAGTAAGTACCTTCCCTCTTTGAAGTCTTCTTGATTGGAGAAAATCATTCCTGGATTTATATTTAAATATCCCATTTTCTTTCTCTCATCTTTTTCTTTTCTTTTTTCTTCTTCTTTTCTTTCTTCTTCTTCTTTTTTTTCTTTGGATTCACATACAGAACCAAGACGTTGGGTTGCAGAAGTCCATATGCTAATTCACATGTGGCTTTTAAGGGTAATTTTTTTTCTTGCCACTTTAATCATTTAGGTAATGTTCTTTATTTTTCAATAAGGATAAAAAAAACATTCTAAATGGACATCATCATCGTATGGTGCCTAACAATTTCTTCAGGTACAGCAGTCAATGTGGTTTGGTAATGGTTGCGAATGAGACACAAGGTTTTTCTTGGACTTATTTTCTTGAATATTTCATTTAAAATTGAATTCTAAAATGCTGCTGATATAACAGCTGGTATTCAGCATTTGTTTTGCATTTGTATCTAATCAAGATAAATAGATTCTCTTTATAAGTAAAAGAAAAACTAGTATGGGAAAAAAAGAGTAATATGCTCATAACCAATACATTCTGTTAATATATTTTAACTTGAAGTAAGTATAATCACTTCTTTATTGGGGAGGAAACATAAGAGCGTGCAGAGAAAAGTGTTTTCACATGGCGTTGTCAAAGGCATTCAGTATCTATTCGGCTTTAGTAGGTCATCATACAAAGAGAGACCAACCTGAAGAAAGCAAACCTAGTGGAAATTAACCTCTGTAACATTCAGATGATTAAAAACCTTGTTGCCTCAGTCCCTTTTACTAGGTAGCCATCAGCAAATACAAGGTGATGCCTGCAACTTTTGGTATCAGGAACAGAACATGTGTTTCAAGCGCATCCAGGATACAACTAAGCTTCATTGCATGTGTCCCACTCTGATGGAGCCTTCTGATGAATTCTAATGCAACCTGACAGATGTATCACAATGTCTAATCCCTTTAAATACCCAAAGAAAGCTCTTGGACAGTAGATGTCTTAAAAGAGCAAATTGGAAAGCATGCTGTTGCCGCACTGAGTTTTCTCCTTCTGTGTCTATACTGCCTCCAAACCCATTCCTCTGCAAGGTACTAGGGGATATGCAAGATTTAAATCTAGGCATTTAAATAGTAAGAGGGAAACAGGAGCTAGAAGGTGTTTTCCTGCTGCTGAGGCAATAAAATATAAAGCAGTGAAACTAAACGGGCTTGCCTTTCCCCAATTAAAACCCCCAAACGCTACCATTTTAACAAGAAAAGGAGTTCCCTGGTGGTGTAGTGGCCTAAGGCTTCGTCACTGGCGCTGTCAGTGCTGTGGCCTGGGTTCGATTCCCGGCCAGGGAACTATCCACATACAAAAAAAAAAACAAAACAAAACAAAAAACAAAACAAAACAAAAAACCAAGAAAGCCTCCTTCAGAAGAACACTAGTGACACCAGACTTGCATATCAGACAGGTATTCTGGATTGCAGTCTGGGAGGGTCAGAGAATATTCTCAAAGCAAGAGAAGTAGGAGCTGCCCCCTAAAGATCCTCCCAAACCCGCTCCGTGTTTTTGAACTCTGGTCCACATTTCTGGGTTGTATAAATGCATGCTCGGAGTGGGGCACGGTGCCAGATTCCATGTAGGCCAGGAGGTGGGCTCATGAAGCGCAGGGACACCCTGGAATTGCACACAGTTGTGAGGTCTGCTTCTCAGACACTTGGACCACTGCCACGAGGCAGTGAGGGAGGAAATTGGGCCAGTTTGCATTCTGTTACAGACCAGGCTTTTGGATGACAGGATTCTTTCCAATCAAAATGCCATGGATTACTCCCTGCTGTGAGCTAATAGGGTGCTAATTAGCATATTTCATTTATTTACTTAACTGGGATAGAAACCATTGGGCGCGTGGCCCACTTAGAATGGTTTCCTGGGGAAGCTGTGAACTGCTCTGAGCACTACCTCCACCATAGGGAAACCAGTTGTCACAGCACCAGGCCCTCTCCAGCCCCTTTCTCTTCTCTCCTCCACACACACTCACAGAGCTCGCACTACGGCTGGGGTCTAATCTGGCCTTATTTCCATAAGAACCTGAAATGAGAAATGAAATTGCATGGACATTTTCCGTGCAATTGTCCGTCTCCTGGGACAATTTTTGGCAACTGCATGGACCCTCTTGACTTTCTGCTTCCCCTGTGATAACGACTCCTGGGCATCAGCGGAAGCAGAGGTGCTCCCATCTCCTTTCCACTCCCCCTTCCAGACCCAGAGCCACACTCACACAGAAAATGAAGGTAGTTGCTGAGTGCCAGGGCCCGCTCCGGACTATCACTTGGGGAATCTTAGAACACCTGTTCGCCATGGCTTCCTCCTTACTTTTTAATTCTCATGCTACACTAAAGTCATTTCAGGTTCTTTGGAGTTTCATGTCTGTTAATCTCCCTAATGGCACATTTTCAGTTTGTTCAGGGGCAAAGCATTAACAACATGTAATGAAAACAAAGCAGCACAAACTCACTAAGCAAAGAGCAACTCTTCCCGGGGTGGGGAGGCCCATTGCTCTAAGCAGTAAGGCCGAAGGGCTGAGAAGCAGGCATCTGTGCTCTACAAAGAACTCTACCTGATGGCACAAAAGAGCCCAAAAAGCAACCTCCCACAAGAGGAGTATTTCTCAATAACTTGGTTGAAATAAACCTGTGTAAAGGGTCTTGTGCTTCTGTATAGAACTTTATTTACCCAGGACTCAGTTCATGGTACTATGATCCTCCCTGTTGTCTGAACCTAAAAATCTTGAAGTCATCGTGAATGTCTTACCCTAATCCATCACTGAGTCTTGTCATTTTTGCTTCCTGACTGCTTCTGAACTCTGTCTTCTCTTCAGCTTTTCCATTGTCACTGCCTAGTTGAGGTTTCGGTCACCTGTCACTTAGACCCTTGCTACTCAAAACAAGCTCTGAGGACTGGAGCATCAGCTTTCCCTGGGGGGTTGTTAGAGAATCAGAATGCAGTGACTCCCTCAGCTCCAGGAAAAATCAGAATTTGTTTTTTAACAAGCTCCCCAGGTGATCTGTCCGCACATTAAAATTAGAGAATCACGGAGCTAGACTACCACGGGCTGCCACCTAGTATGCTTCTGCCATCTGTTTCCTCTCTCAACATTCTCCACACACCTTTCTTTATGGTACCTAGATCTGATAATGCCACTCTCCGCTTACAAGTTTGCCAGACTTCTTCATTATCTACAGAATAAAATCTTGTAGCAGATACGGTGTTTTCTGTCTATAATGTCAGGTAGCCACGAAAGACACACACAACTATGTTTGTATATAGAATATAGCTTCTATTTCAGGTTTTCTACACTCGCTGACAGTAAAATTTTTTTCTAGTCCATCTAGATGGACAAGATGGAGCCCAGTCATGTTTTTCTCTGTCATTTCATATTTAAACTCAGTTGATCATGATCTGCCATTCTTTACTTTTCACCTCATTTTCCTGTCATCAAAATTCCTAGGGACTTACATAGTTCTATGGCATCGCCTCTGAGTTCATGGCCGTCCATCCGTGTCTCTTCGTGTTGGAGCAGGTATTTAGGTGTTGTCACTGCTCGATGCTAGTGTGCACCGGGCAGCCAGATCCCCGTGTTCCACTACTGTCCCTGATTTTATGACTTTCCTGCTTTCGCTTGTGGCCCTTCTTTGTGACAACCAGGGTGTCACCTTTGGGCCAGCTGGCTCTCTCTCTTTTTCAGTTAGTTTATGAACCCATCTTGGGAGATGAAAAGACTTCATGGCTTTTGGTAGCCAAAGGAGATGTAGTACGTCTGTCTAGATCGTCGGTATTCTAGATACTCCCACATTATCCTCCAGCATTTGTGTCTGGGCATCTGAGGTTTTTCTTAAATCTGCTTTTCAGCTCTTCTTCTCAGTTCTTCAGCTACCCAAAAGTTTGCATTTTGCCTACTGGACCCCACATCAATTGAAAAAATAGACATCTCTGTATCTTCAGTGTTTTTTACAGAACACACCTTCACCTGTCATCTAAATTGTGTATAGGTTCACAACAAACAAACAAACAAATAAATGAGACAGTCTATCATATACAAGGGCTATCCAGCTATAAATGTCTCTATTTTTCATATTACATGGCTGGGTACTTTCTGGACAGCCCTCGTGCTTATAAAATGCTTTGTGTTTACAAAGCTCTTTAAAATTCTCCCCCTTCCCTCAACTTATTTAATTCACATAGAACCTCTGTGAGGTAGAAAAAGTAGATATCCCAGGATATCATCCCCAGATGATAAAACCTTATTTCAGAGAAGTTAAATAACTTTCCCAGAATCACCTGAGGCTTAGCAGGTAGAGCAAAAAATAACCTTGAGGACTTCTGACACTGGACTTACCAATATTTCTTGCAATATACTATATAGAAAACTAATTTCTAGTTTTCCCACTCAACTCACCTGGTTTTTATGCAGATCACTGAGATTCTCTGCATCCCTGCCCATCACATTGTAAAATGCTTATGAGAATGAGACTCTCTGCCAGGTAATTGTGATGTGCTTTGAGCCCCCGGGGAGAGAGAGAAAAAAACTGTAGGTAGCATTTGCATTTCTCAGTTTCTCATATTGTGTCCAGAAATTTCCTCCCACTTTATTTTTACACATCTTACTTCACCTTTTAGCTATTAGGCAACCTATTGGGCAAGGACTCCTTCCATATCTTCTTTACGTCTTTGTAGTAATTAGTGCAATGGGAGGTAGACACTTGGTACCTAGTCGGTGCATATTTAATGAATAAATAAATAGAATCTTACTCCTGTCTTTGCTGAACCGTATGAAAGGCTCTGTATCTCTGTGAAGTTTGTGATATGTCTTATTGCTTTATTCAAAAGTGTCTTAAATTTAATATCACAAGCTGTTGCTTAATTTAAACCACTGGTACTCAACTTCAGAGTTACAGCTGTATCTTGCCCGAGGGTAACATCCAGTGTTCTTGTTAAGGACAACAGTCTTACAAATGAAACAGCTGAAAAGTTTCATGTATTAAGCAACAATTTATTTTTCTCTCCTTCAGGAATTTCTTAGTACAGGTGTTAATATGTAACTTAATTAATCAATAAATTTATTTATTCACTGATTTATTTAAATCCTTCTCAGAGAGCTCTTTTTGGAAATCTTACCTCATTTCTCAAGTCCTAATTGGAAGTTTCCATCTCCATACAGCCCAAGTCTTTCTTTTCTTCCTCCCTTCCTCCCTTCCTTCCTTCCTTCCTTCCTTCCTTCCTTTTTCTCTTTCTTTCTTTCTTTCTTTCTTTCTTTCTTTCTTTCTTTCTTTCTTTCTTTCTTTCTTTCTTTCTTTCTTTCCTTCCTTCCTTCCTTCCTTCCTTCCTTCCTTCTTTCTTCTTATTGTTAAATTTATTGGGGTGACATTGATTAGCAAAAGTTACATCGGTTCTAGGTGTACAGTTCTACAGTACATCATCTATGTGTTATGTTATGTGTTCATCATCCAGAGTCAGTTCTCTTTCCATCACCATGTAATTGAGATCCTGTCCCTTCTCTTCCACCCCTCCCCCTTGTCCCCAAACAACCACTAACTGCTAAACTATTGATTGTGTCCATGAGATTTTGTTTCTTCGTTGCTTTCAGCTTTGTATTCACATATGAGTGAAATCATATGGTTCTTGTTTTTTTCTGTCTGGCCTATTTTGCTTTGCATGATGGTCTCAAGGTCATAAATGGCCCTATTTCATCTTTTCTTATGGCTGACTAATATCCCATTGTGCATATGTACCACAATTTCTATATCCAGTCATCTATCCAAAGACACTTTATGACAATATGGATGGGACCCCATTTTTCAATTTTAGGGAATACATTGAATAACAGATGAGACTATTTTCTATATATTATAGAAATAAGATAGGACATGTTTAGGGCAAATAAAAGGCAAAATAGTTATTGAAAATACTGAACTAGCTCCAACATACAAATGGGCTGGAATTTTTCTGATTTTTTGAGAGTTAAAATCTGATAAGAAATGATGTGAATGTAGGAGTTGAATCCTAGGTCTGGCTGTCTGGAATTCACTCTTTCCAAAGGCTCAAGTATTAGAGCTGGCAAGACATCGCTGTGTGTCTTGTTATGGGCTAAATGTTTGTGTCCCCCCAAATTCATCTGTTAAAACTCTACCCACAACCTTGTTCCTGACAATGTAATATTGTTTAGAGGTGGAGCCTTTGGGAGGTAATTGGGATTACCTGAGGTTGTGAGAGTAGAGCCCTCAGGCCTGGGATTAGTGCCCTTTTATAACAGTCAGATGAGCTTGCTTCCCCTCTCTGCTCTCTGTCATGTGAGGAAACAATAACATGTTGGTCGTCTGTAACCCAGAATTGGGCTTTCACCATAACTTGACCTTGCTGGCACCCTAATTTTAGACTTCCAGCCTCCAGAACTGTGAGAAATACATTTCTTTTTTTTAAATCAGCCACTTAGTCTATTGGGCTTTGTTATAGCAAGTTGAACAAACTAAGGCACCAGCACTTCCTCCATTAGGACTCCCTTCTACATAGAATATGGGAAGCAGGGAGATAGTTAAGAAAAAAGAAACTTTACTTAGAAGATCAAAAGTACTGACTAAAAACTACAACATCCTTCCCTAGCTTCTTTCTAGTGTTGTGAGTCGGGAACGCCAGACAATCTAAGCCAGACTCTATGAAACATCCTATTCAGGAACTTCTATTAAAACATGATTTTATTCCTCAGCTTACCCAAGGGTTTCCTAAAGGTCTCTCTGAGGATGTGCTATTTCCTATTGTATGTATATTAGACAGGGAGGGGGTCATAAGGCTGTACGTTATAGTGGCTGCTAAAGAGAATGTTGTGGTTTGAGAAGTCCAGTGAGTTATGTAAGTCAGGATATGGCCAGGTTTGCTGTTTGCAGGAGTTGGGCTGTGGAGTTGCTCTTCAAGGATCCAAAAATATAATAATTGATTAGTCTGAGGACAGTGAGAAGTACATGGGCAAATGAAAACTTGAAAAACAATGTTACATTCCAGTGGTTCTTAACCTTCCTAATGCCGCGACCCTCTAATACAGCTCCTCGTGTTGTGGTGACCCCCATAAAATTATTTTCGTTGCTACTTCATAACAGTAATTTTGCTACTGTTATGAATCGTCATGTAAATATCTGATATGTGTTTTCCAATGGTCTTAGGTGACCCCTGTGAAAGGGTCTTTTGACCCCAAAAGGGGTCACGACCCATAGGTTGAGAACCACTGCTTTAAGAGCTTGGAGACCTTCTAGGAGCTGCAGTTAAATTTTTCTGTAGCATGATAGTCCACAGAAGCAGAAAATCTCTTCATCAAATGAAGGTGGCAGTGACAGACTAATGGACATGAAATCTTTCTTGTGTTCTTAGAGTACCTGATACTTGTAAAATGAAAAAGGAAAAGTGCTCAAAAAGTGATGATCCCCTCCCACCTGCTCCCCAGAATTCGGACAATCGCTGCAATCGAATAGGCTGCGATGGGATAAGCTAAGAAGCAACATGAGACGGACAGGAGTCAGATATCCAGAAGAATATCAACTCAATTGGAAATAGAGATTTCTGCTACTAAGCTTCTCCAGGCCCACCTCACCATATTGGAGCACGCATGATATTTAAGGTAAAGAAAAGTAACAGTTTTCTTTCTTAGGATGCAGTGATGATCTTTGGGTCAAATCAGCAAACAAGAAATTAACAGAGAAAAATAAACAGAACAGTGGCGAATAAGTGACTAGAAGACAGAGACCCATGAACCCTGGAGTGACTGAGCATTTTGGTTGCCCTGATGCTACTTACTCTATAGCTAATGACACCTGGGGCAGAACTCCCTCACCAGACATTTTGGTGGACACATTAAATTTTCAGAACTCCACCTCAGAATTTTTAAATACCTGTATCTCACAGTTGACCAGAGGTGGTGGAATCAGGTAGTTGATAACGGCTCTGGCTCACAAGGTATCAACTAGACACAGCATGTTGACATATCACTGGGACGTGTCTCCTCGGTTTGACTGACCATTTGAGATTCTGTTCAGTGAGATCTGGATGGTGATAAACTTAAAAGTTACCCTTTACTCATCACCAGATACAGATGAGGTTGTGGGCATCCGGGGTGTTTCATTTTGTAAAGACTGTATCTCTTTGGAACAATTGGATCATTGAAAGCTTGCAATGTTCTCAGACAGTTAATGCTCACACGGATAACTGGGTTTTCCTGGCAGAAGCAAAGCTGCCTATTCATTAGAAAAGATCTGGGATCTCGTTACGGGTAATGGAAAGCTTGATTGCCTCCTGTTCTGAGTTGCTGTCCATATATTTGAGGAACACTTTGTACTTGGGTTTGGAAAGAAACAGGGACAGAAAAGGTAATTCCATATTATTTGTATAATCATATTTGCAATATGGGGCCAACTCCTGAGGTTTATTGCTAAATAAATCTACTCAAGAATGTGTGGGGGTTAGCGTTAGAGGATGGAGAATGCAGTATTCAGCAGGAGAGGCTGACAACACTGGCGACAGATAGCTGATCAAGGGAAAGCCTCCGTTTTCCGGAATATGAGTCATGGGACTAAGGAAGATGTGGGAAGAAAGGGAAATGTGGGCAGCAGGTAATGGAAAGAATCACCTTCTTTCCATGCTCAGCTTGATGGCACTCATTAGTAGGATTATTGACATCTCAGGAAAAGAGCAAGGAATTCAGGACAGGGCAGGAAGCTCATGAAATGGCCTAGAATGCGTTCTTTACACAGCCTTTGGCCACTCAGACTGTGACTACTCATCGCTGATGCAGGACTAGTCAGCTCATTACTCTGAGTATCACACTTCCCCTCCTGGTGTTTAATCCATTTCCCATTTAGAAAAAAAGTTCAGCTCACTGCTACATTCATTTAGTTTTACATAAATATGCTCTTTGAGGCTGAAGCAAATCTGATATGTTTTCAATATAAAAATAAAATATAAAAACTGTTCTTGGAGGGATTTCTAAATAGAACTTGTCTCTAATCCTAACGTAACATAAATGTATATGGTGATCAGAATTCAATAATATTTTTGAAATGTAGGAATGCTACTTTTTCTAGGATTTGACATTTTCAACCATTGAGAATTACTACGCTTTGTGAGTGGAAATACCACTACTAAAAACAGAAGGCTATAAATAAAATGATGTCATTTGTTTCCAAGGACTACGGATATACCAGAGTGATGCGAAAATATAATAAAAACAAACTATTTCATGACAAACTTTGGGGATAAAGTTAGGACCGTAACCCTGGAGTTATCTTGGGATTAAATGCTGTAGTTGCAAGCACCACCTGTGAATATTCTCAGGGCAAACAAGAAATGGGTGAAAGACTGGCGTGTAGGAGGACAGAAGCTGGGGGCTTTCCATTTAGGTGGGTGGTACTTCCCTGGAGGGATCATCTATGGATGCCAGTAGCCTTACCATTGCAGTAAAGGAGCAGCTGCCCAATGTGGTGATATATCTCAGTGTAGGCATCAATTTTATGGGTATGAGTAACTTCTGTCTCTAGGTCATGCTGGGGGTCAGGTTCTGGTCATCTGTCTGCTAACTCTTAAAGACCATGATATCAAAGCTGGGGTTATCTACATCTTTTATGTTGCTGACCTATTGAGCAAGTGAAGGACTCCCAAGAGATGAGGACAACATTCCCACTCCCTTTGGGTCGTGCCAGTATATCACGGGTTATTTTTTGCCAGGCATGACAAGATATGTTGCTCAGAACTGCTCCGTGGCAGAGGTCTGTGTAGCCAGAGAGAGTCCTTGTCTGCTCTCTGCCTCCCATCTCCTCTGGCTCATGAAAGGACCAACACATGCCACCTGCTAAACAGTGGCACACCACTGCCTCCGCCACCCCACACACAAGCCACATGCACTGCATTCAGGCCTAGAACAGTACAGTCATACCTTGTTTTATTGCTCTTCACTTTATTGTACTTTACAGATATTGTATTTTTACAAATTTAAGGTAAGGACCTCCACCAGTAAAAAGATGATGGCTGGCTGAAGGTTGAGATGATGGTTAACACTTTCTAGCACTAAAGTATTGTTTAATTGAGATATGTACACTTGTTTTTAAAGTACAATGCTACAATACACAATAGACTGTAGTATGGCATAAACCTAATTTTATATGCACTAGGAAATAGGCTGACCAGGTGTACTGTTTTAAACAGTACAAAACACAACTGTACTGTCCCTTTTCAAGTGATACGTCTGGTCGGCCTACTGATACCTTGAATTTAGCCCAGTGAGACTGGGCTGACCATATGCACTGTTTGGAACAGGATAGTACCATTGTTTTCTGTAGCATTTAAAGTGGTATGTCTGGTCAGCCTACTGGGAAACCAAAATTTTGTGTGATTTACTTTTTTGCTATATTCACTTAGTTGTGGTGGTCTGGAATGGAACCTGCAATATCTCTGACGCATGCATGAGTCAAAATAGCTAAAAAGTTAAAGGCAATTATTGGCCCAAGTAACTTAAAAGTGAATGCATAGGATGTATTTTGCATAAGATTGTATACAACGCATCAACCATTTCACCAAATATCTGGTTTTGTTGTTGTTTTTCCAACTTCCAAAGCTGGTTTTAGGCCAAGGCTGGCAGACTCGAAGTGGCTTTGAATAGCTCCTGAGGCAATATTCTTTTTCTTCCATATCCAGCAGAGACTGAAAACATCTCTTCTTTCCTAGAAGCCCTAGAAACCCTCTCCTATCGTCTCACTGGCCTGAACTGGATTACATGCCCATCATTGAACCAATCGTAGCTCAGGAGATGAGTTTTACTGATAGGATTAATCAGGCCCTTTTATAAGTATTTAAACTACTAATTATTTTTGCCATTTTAAAATATAATATGTAGAAACTTACACATACTTATTACTTTAGAATAGTTGAATTATTCTGAGTTAGAATACAAAAGAAATCTTAGTTTCACATTAATTCCAGGAAACCGTAGGTAAAGCATAAAAGACTTGCCAATTTGGTCAAATTACATTGTAAAAAATATACGGTGGAGGAAGTTGGCTGAAACTGTATCTTTGAAAATTTTGAAAAACACTTTATCTTCAATTAGATGCCTGATCTGCCAGATAGGACCTATGTGAGGTCTTGCTTTGATACAAGACGATAGAATAGATGGTCTCAAAATCCTTCTGTGTACAATACTAGGACAATGAATAAGACATATTCTACATTCTTTCTACTACAAAACAAATGGTAAAGTCATGCACTTGAATCATAATGTCTTAGTATTACAGGTTGCTATAACAAAATACTATAAATCCAGTAGCTTGTAAAAAACAGAAATTTATTTCTCACAGTTCTGGGAAGTCTAAGATCAAGGCACTAACATGGTCATGTTCTTCTTACTATATCCTTACACAGTGGTAGTGGCTAGGATCCCCTTGGAGTCTCTTTTATAAGGCATCGATCCCAATCTTGAGGGCTCTGCCCTTATGATCTAAGACTCCCAAAGGCTCCGCTTCTTAATACCATCACCTTTGAGAGTTAGGAGTTGAACATATGAATTTCAAGGGGATACATTCTGACCATAGCACAAATCTTTTCTCCTACTAAATGATGTGATATTATGGTTTGAGGAGTAGGAAAAGCAGGGCATGGGAATTGGGAGGGAACTAATTTCTGATTTCTGCTGGGCTATTTACAATCTGAGTTACCTAAGTTAAGTCATTTCACCTCTCTAAACCTGTTTCCTTACTTGTAAATGTAGATAATAATACTTATTCTCTTTTTACCTTATCAAGTTGCCACAAGGGTCAAATAAAATATTAGGTTGGTACAAAAGTAATTGCGATTTTTGCATAGTTGAAACCCGCCATTTGCTGTTGGAATACATTCTTAAATAAATGTGGTTATGTTATACATCATTTTAATGAGCATTGCTCACTTTATGTATTTTTGCTGATGACTTACTACTTGCTGTTTACTTTATATTTATTTTAGACTATGGAAATGATGTTAGACAAAAAGCAAATTTAATGAATTTCTTATTTGAGTTCAAAATGGGTCGTAAAGAAGCAGAGACAACTCCCAACATCAGCAACACATTTGACCCAGGAACTGCTAATGAATGGACAGTGCAGTGGTGGTTCAAAAAGTTTTGCAAAGCAGATGAGAGTCTTTTTTTTTTTTAATTTTTTCTTTTAATTTATTGGGATGACAATGATTAGTAAAACTTACATAAGTTCCAGATGTACAATTGTACATTACATCTTCTATGTGGTGTATTGTGTTCATCACCCAGAGTCAGTTCTCTTTCCATCACCATATGTTTGTGTCCCTGTCCCTTCTCCCCCACCCCAGCTCTCTTACCCTCAGGTAACTACTAAGTTATTGACTGTGTCCGTGAGTTTTGTTGCTTTGTTGCTTTCTATTTTCTGTTAGCAATCAAACTAAATTTCTCCATCCCTGACCCTTATTTTACCCACTCTCCCATCCCTCCTCCCATCTTAAAGCAGTCCCTCTAACATTATTAGTAGTACTGCTTTGGTGGTGATAAATTCCTTTAGCTTTTCTTATCTGAGAAGCTCTTTATCTGTCCTTCAATTTTGAATGCTAGCCTTGCTGGATACCTTATTCTTGGTTGTAGATACTTAGTTATCATCATGTTGAATATTTTCTGCCAATCTCTCTTGGTCTGTGAAGTTTCTGGTGAGAAATAAGCTGAAAATTGAATGGATGTCCCTTTGTAAATTCCTACTTGCATTTCTCTTGCTGTTTTTAGAATTTTCTGTTTTTCTTTAACATTTGCCATTCTAATTATGATGTGTCTCGGTATATTCCTGTTTGGGATCATCTTATTTGGGATTCTCTGTGCATCCTGGACTTGTATGTTTATTTCCTTCACCAGGTTAGGAAAATTTTCATTCATTATTTCTTCAAATAATTTCTTGATCCCTTGCTTTTCCTCTGTCCCTTCTAGTTCACCAATGATTCTGATATTTTTATGTCTGATACAGTCTCAGAGGAATCTCATTCCATCCTCATTTTCTTGGATATAATTTTCTAATGGTTCTGGCTGGGTGTTTTCTGCTGGCTTTTCCTGCAAATCACTGCTTTGTGCTTCTATTTTATCGAGTTTAGTGACTTTTATTCCATTCTTTATTTTAGTTAATACAGTCATTATCTCTCGCTGGTCCTTCATAATGGTTTGTAAGTCTTCTTTAATGCTTGCTATCCCTCTGTTAACATCATTCAATTCCTTAAGCATTTTTACAATCATTGCTTTGAGCTCCGTTTCTGATGAGTCATCTGTCCCCTTCTCTTTATTTTGAGCTGTCTTTCTCTTGTTTCTTATTTTTGCAGCCTCTCTGGGCCCTTGCTGCTACAATTTCTTTGTTGTTTGCTACTGATACTGGGTGGGCAGATGTCTTTGAGGGAGAGGTGTTCATGGCTTTGTTTTCTTACTGAGGCTCGTGCAGGGGGTCATGCAAGGAGTTTGGAAGTGATTGTGCCTTTCTGTTCTTGGTTTGCCTGAGTGCGGATTCTGCCCTGTGCTTTGGGGTCAGCGGTCCTGTATGCTGGTCTTTCAGATCATTCTGGTTGTGGGCTGAGAAACACGCATGCAACCTCCTTGTTCCTCCTTCCTGCCAGAGTGTTGGTGCTGTGGCTCCTTACTGCCAAGTTGCTTCCCCTCCTCTGGGAATTGGAGTGAATTCCATCTGCTGCGGTGTGCAGACCAGTCTGCACCTTCTGGGGTGAAAGTGAGGTTGTTGCAGTATCTCATATCCTCACCTTTGAGCCTCCTTTCCTCTGTCCCGCTGACTGAGTGAGGTCCTCAGTGCTCTCCCGCCTCCTTCTTCCTCTTCCCTTCCCCAGCAGTAGCGTTCCAAGCAGGAACCCTTGCACTGCCGAATTTCTACTCTTCTTTTATTTCTCCTTTGTTTAACCCTCTGCCCAACTGCAAGTACCTTAATGTGATGAATGGGTTTCTTAGCTGTGATTGTGCATTGTATGAAGGGGCCTTGGTTGAGGTATAGGTGTTTTATTAGTTGTAATCACCAGGAGAGTTTTTCCAAGGTCCCTCTCATGCTGCCATTTTGTTGCCCTTACAGAAGATGAGAGTCTTGAAGAGGAGGAGTATAGTGGCCAGCCATGGAAAGTTGACAATGACCAACTGAGAGCAATCATTGAAGCTGATCCTCTAACAACTACATGAGAAGTAAGTTCCTAAAGAACTCAGCATCGACCATTCTACAGTCACTCAGCATTTGAAGCAAATTGGAAAGGTGCGAAAACTCATTAAGTGGGTGCCTCGTGAGTTGACCAGAAATAAAAAAGAAGTCACCATTTTTAAGTGTCGTTTTAACTCCTTCTATGCAAAAATAATAAATCATTTCTCAATCAGATTGTGATGTGTGACAAAAAGTAGATTTTATATGACAACTGGCAATGATCAGCTTAGTGGTTAGACTGAGAAGAAGCTCCAAAGCACTTCCCAAAGCCTAACTTGCACAAAAAAAGGTCATGGTCACTGTTTGGTGGTCTGCTGCTGGTCTGATCCACTACAGCTTTCTGAATCCCAGCAAAACCATTACATCTGAGAAGTATGCTCAGCATATCAATGAGATGCAGTAAAAATTGCAATGCCTGCAGCTGGCATTGATCAACAGAAAGGGCTCAATTCTTCTCCACAACATCTGACTGCATGTTGTACAACCAATGATTCAAAAGTTGAACAAATTGGTCTACGAAGTTTTTCTTCATCCATCATATTCACCCAATCTCTTGCCAACTGATAGCCACTTCTTCAAGCATCTCCACAACTTTTTTGCAGGGAAAATGCTTCCACAACCAGCAGGATGAAGAAAATGCTTTCCAAGAGTTCATTGAATCCTCAAGCACAGATTTTTATGCTACAGAAATAAAAAAACTTATTTCTTATTGGCAAAAATGTCTTGCTTTCAATGGTTCTCATTTTGATTAATAAAGATGTGGTTGGGCCTAGTTATAATGATTTAAAATGTATGATCCAAAACCGCAATTACTTTTGCACCAAAATAATACATCTGAAAGTGCTCTCTAAACTGTAAAAGGCTTTCTGGGTGTAAGGTATTCTTATTATTACTATTATTTTACTGCTAAATTTACCCACAATAAAGTTATGGCCTTGGCCAAGTGATTTAACATCTTTTACTCTCATTTTCTGTTCTTGTAAAATGAGGGATTGAATCAGATAATTTCTAATATCTCTTCTACATCAGCTTTGGGGTCTTTTAATTACATTACTTTCTGGTGGCTATTAAATAATGCTTGCCTACTGGACAGAGAGTTACGAGACATGAATTTACAATGGTCAGCTTTGGCCAGTAATGCTGATGGTTAACTACAGCTGTGTCATTGATGCAATTCCATGGAATTTTAATGATGGTAATTTTAATCAATTTAGAGTATTTGGAGTACTGAGTTGGTTTATCTTTTACATGAAGACTTGGGTGTATATAAGTTTGCAGGTTAGCTTGTGGACACATTTATTGAGGAAGAATGTTCAAAGCTCATAGAACTAATGAGTTAGCCAAGAATGTCTAATTTAGTGGCAAGTTCAGGAACATAGCTAACATATTTTGATCTCTATAGAGCAGGATTTATAGTTATTATATTTTTGATTCTAAAAGAATAACTGAATTAGTGAGAAAACAACCTCTGATGTGAATAAGGAAGAGTTGGTTTTGATTTGGGGAGATTTTGAGCTATCTAGATAGATAGGAAAATGAAAAACAGAGAGAATGAGGGAGGACCTTAAAAGAGTGAACTGCTAGGTTTGTGAACTAAAGGAATGATTCTTTTTGAGAATCTTGCCTATGTGCTCACTCTAGATAGGGTCTTTATCTGTTTATTTTTTCAGAGTCTAAATAAAAATTTCTTTGGCAGAGATGATGATGATGATAATAATAACTACAAGCACTCCTCACTTAACAACTTAGTTCTGTTCTATGACTAGATTGTTAAGCAAATTGGTTGATAAGTGAGGAGCTTAAAGATGGATGTCTTGTGGTGTGTTGTGATACCATAGGCACATATTTTTCAGTAGATATCACATGACACCATACTTATAAACAAATTATGCCATTTTGTGTGACTGTGAATACGTCTTGTGATGAATACTAACTAGGCTGACCAGACTTACCATTTTAAATAGCACGGAAAACAGTGGTACTATCCTGTTTCAAATGATACATATGGTCAGCCTGGTTTCACTGGGCTAAATACAAGATGTCAGTAGGCTGACCATATGTAATGTTTGAAATGGGACAGTGTGGGGAAAATGGTGTAGCTCAGGTCTCTTGCTGAGCTTCTGCCAGAATGATGTGCACCTGTTATGTGACCGTGACTTGCACTTTCCCAGGTGGCAGCCATTTTGTTGTTTATGTGCCTTATGAGCTCTCTCTTAGCTGCCCTGCTGCTTTTGTTTTCTTTCCTATATAAGGGATGGGACTCTCGGAGTTGGGATGAGGGGGAGTTATGAGTATTGAGAGAGAACTCCCAGATGCCATGATTGTTGCTGTTCTGCTTCTGGAATAAAGGCCATGTTTAAGTTGCCTATGGCTCCTTAATTTTTGTTTCATCTGCCTGGATCCAGTGTGAACCTCCCTGGCCTCAGTTGTTTGCAATACAGACAGTATCATTGTTTTCTGTCCTATTTAAAATGGTACATCTGCTCAGCCCAATACTAGCCGACCGCAGGAATGAGACAAAGACTGAGAAAAGAGATTCCTGAGAATCACACAGACTGAGAAAGGAGATTCCCTGCATTGGAGAACTGGTTGTAAGTTTGAATGGTGGTTAAACAGGTAGGTCGTTAAGTGAGGATTGCTATACTACACAATGACAATAATAAAAAACATGCATTACAGCTGTTCTCCCTTATCCAGTTTTGCTTTCCACAGTTTCAATTACCCAAGGTCAACCAAGGACTGAAAATGTTAAATAAAGAATGTCAGAAATAAGCAATTCATAAGTTTTAAGTTGCACATGTTCTGAGCAGCATAATGAAATCTGACACCTTCTTATTTCATCCTGCCCAGAAATTGAATCATCCTTTTGTCTAGTGTATACATGCTATATATGTTCCCTGCCAATTAGTTGCTTAGTTGCTGCCTTGGTTATGAGATTGCCTGTAGAGGTATTACAGTGCTTGTGTTCAAGTAACCCTTATTTTTGCTTACTGATGGCCCCAAAGTGCAGGAGTAGTGAGGTTGGCAATTTGAATATGCCAAAGAAGAACCATAAAATGCTTCTTTTAAATCCAAACGTAAAAGTTTTCAATAAGGAAAGAAAAGGCATTGTATTCTGAGGTTGCTAAGATCGGCAATACAAATAAATCTATCCATGAAACTGTGAAAAAGGGGAAAAAATTGTGCTAGTTTTGCTGTCATATCTCAGACTGCAAAAATTATGAAAACAGTGCACAATAAGTGCTTAGTTAAGATGGAAAAGGCATTAAATTTGTGGGCTGAGACATTAACAGCAATGTGTTCTGATTCATGACAACACGTCGCACTAGAAAGCATTGAGCCCATGTGACTACGTCAGCACGGGATTCCCTGAAATGAGTAACCACATTCACATAATTTTATTGCAGTATATTGTTATAATTGTTCTACTTCATCATTCTTGTTAATCTCTCTATAAGTCAAACTTTATTGTAGATACATATGTATGGGAACAAACATAGTATAATAGGGTTTGGTACTTACTATCTTCATTTTCAGGTATTCACTGGGGTCTTGGAACTTATCCCTCTGTGGAAAAAGAGGGATGAGGGGTTACTGTACTTGCTTATTCTCTGTTGGGTCCTAATCTAAGTGTTTTATATGTATTCTCTCATTTGATCTTAATCATAATTTCATGTGATGGTACTATTATTATTTTATCTTTGCTCATGAAGAACTTGAGTCACAAAACAGTTGATTAACACATAGTAAATGGTCAAGAACACATAATAAATAATAGGCAGAGCTGGAATTCAAACTCACTTAACACTGGAAGCACACTTACCCAATTGGGTATATCTCTTAGTGCTACAACCACCAACATGAACCATCAACCCTACTGATGTTCTTACTACTCTTGGCATGTCCCCTGTTAACTTATTTGGTCCTCATTACAACCCCATGCAGTAGGTACTATAACAATTACCATCTTTTAGATGTGAAAACTAAAGACCAAAGTACCTCTAGAATTTGTGCTCTTAGATATTATACTATAACAACAATAATGTAATAAAACAGTAGTGAAAAACCTTAAAAATAATAGCAGCAAGTACTTGTTGAGAGATGTTTATAGACCAACTGCAAAATGCTTTGTCCAGGAACTCTGGTACACTGCTGGTGGGAGTGCAAACTGGTACAACCACTGTGGAAGGCAGTGTGGAGGGTCCTCAGAAAATTGGGAATCGAGCTTCCATATGACCCAGCAATCCTCCTTCTGGGGATTTACCCTAAAACCTGAAAACCTTTGTCCGCGAAGACTTATGTACCCCAATGTTCATTGCAGCGCTGTTCACGGTGGCCAAAACATGGAAACAACCAAAGTGCCCTGTGACAGATGACTGGATAAAGAAGCTGTGGTACATATACACAATGGAATATTACTCAGCTGTAAGAAAAGATGAAATATTGCCATTTGCAACAATATGGATGGACCTGGAGATCATCACGCTTAGTGAAATAAGCCAGACAGAAAAAACAAAGAACTGTATGACATCACTCATATGCGGAATATAAAACTGATAGCAAAGAAAAAAGAGACAAACAAACAAATAACCCATGGACACAATCAATAGTTTAATGTTTATTTGGGGACGAGTGGGTTAGGGAGGGGAGAAAGGGGAGGGGGTGGGAGAGGAGAGGGGGAAGCTAAATATAAGGTGATGGAAAGAGAAGTCACATTAGGTGGTGAACTTATTATACAACAAGTTGACAATGCACTATAGAATTGTATGCCTGAAACCTATGTAATCCTTGCTAACAGATGTCACCCCAATAAGTCTAACAATAAAAATGAATTTAAAAAATAATAATAAAATAAATAAATAAATAAATAAAATGCTTTGTCCACATTATCTTTATTATAAGTATATCAGGTGTAAATAGTTTTTATCCCCATTTTACAAATGATAAAATTGAGACTTATAAAAATTAAGAAATTGTCCCATAATTTCACAAATTGAACAGGGACTCAAGACTTTGGAGATGGACCCCTAAAGCCATGATCTGAATTACAACACTAGTTTGAATCATGTTTAGTTCTGGATTTGGGATCGGACATTATGAAATGTTAGCTCTTTATGACCATAACATTTATTCATTCATTAATTCAGCAAATGTTTATTGAGCACCTATGTATTGTACCAAGTGATATGTCTCCATGGTTTCCCTGGTGGATAGAAAAACAGTGTAAAATATTTTCTCAGCCACAGAAAGCCTTGAGAAACATGATTAATTGGTGACAAAAAAGTTTAAACAAATGCAAAGGTAGTTGGATGACGATCATTCTAGGTTTGATCTCAGACAATATTTAAATATACTGACTCCATTTTAAAACAAAATATTGAAGTTAACAATCAGCAGCAAAAATTCCACAAAAATATGTATATAAACACATCAGGATATCTTAGTTAATTTCAAATTCTCTCATAAAGAGTCCTCCTCATCCTCCAACCATTTTGAAATAAATAAATCAACGAAAATCAAAGGAGATTACCTAGTGTAGTGTTTGGAAAGTATGTTGAATCGGTTCTCCCACTATTTTACTTATCTTTTAGGTTCCTGGGCCCAATTCTGATGTTTGTGTTGGGCAAACATGGGGAGAGTTCCTATACATCACCAAGCAACTCTCAGACACTCACAGGGTGACCTAGAATTCAATTCGATTCCGACACTATCTACCCAGACATAGCCTCAGATTCCACATATTGCATGCTCAGTCCTGCAAGACTGTCCCCACTTCCACTTCAGATGCCGGTCACTAGTCTAGGCTGATAACTGTCCTTATGACCAACTGGTTACTGATCGGAGGTTCTAATGAGCCCCTCCAATTTAGTTTGTTATCTGTACTTCTCGCCTACTGGCTATAAATTAGAGGTTGCTATGACCTCCTCCTCAGGTCTGATTAATTTGCCAGAGTGGCTCACAGAAGTCAGAGAAATGTTTTACTTAGCAGATTACCAGTTTATTAGAAATGAATATAAGCCAGAAACAGCCAGATGGAATAGGTGCACAGGACAAGGTACGGTGAGAGTGCAGAGCTGCCATGCCTCTCCGTCTCTATGTGTGCACCAGCAGGAAGCTCCTCAAACCCAGTCCTTTAGGGTTTTTATCAACCCCTCTTGCCTGTTGCCTTCCCAGAGGTCAGGCAGTGAGACTGAAAGTTAAAATCAATCCTATCTAATCACATGCTTGGCTTCACTGGCATCCTGCCCCAACCTTAGGCACTTTCCAAAAGTCACCTCATTAGCACAATGAAAGACATCTTTAACATTCTCAACACTTAGGACATTCCAAGGGTTTGGGGGGCTGTGATCAGGACCCATGGATGAAAACCAAATATGTGAGGGCTGTCTGGAAAGTCTCCAGCCATGCCATAGGAAAAATAGAGGCATTTATGGCTGGAGTTTTTCCAGACAGCTCTCGTATACGAGAGATATATGTCACAATATCACAGTCCATCCCCTGGGTCTTCAAACAGGCCCTTACAAAGAAACAACCATAAAAGTCAAAATATACTAGAATCTCATTCAGTTACTAGTAGCTATCCAGTCCATCGCCATCTGTATGGAAATGTCTCCCAGGACAAGGACCCTCAGGTGTTCAGGCTTCCATGTGAGTTTGTCAGGTTCCGAAAGCAGGAGTGGCGGCAGAAGGGACATTATTCGCAGGCACTGTGCAGATTCCTGGAAGAAATGCTAGTGCCCTCCCCTCAGTCCACTTCTGTTCAGACAAGGTAAAGTTACACAGATGCTGAGCTAGTGGGCTACCTTTACCTCCAGGCAATAAAGCTGCTTACACTTAATTTCAATTTTGCCAGATGTGGTGAAGGCACGTCCTGTCCCATCAGACCCTTAGGAATGCTGACATAGGGGTAAAAACACAGCTACACTTTCTTGCATAGTAATCATCCTTATTTCCAGCCCTTATAATGTAGCCTTAGTCCTGTGGCCACTGCATCAGGTCGGGGAAAAAAAGTTGTAATGTGGGTAAGACAGAAGGCCAACACAGGAGTTCCCTGATGGTGTAGTGGCTTAAGGCTTCGGCGCTGGCACTGTCAGCGCTGCGGCCTGGGTTCGATTCCCAGTCAGGGAGCTACCCACATACCAAAAAGCAAAAAAAAAAAAAAAAAAAAAAAAAAAAAAAAAAAAAAAAAAGAAGGCCAACACCTTCCCCACCTATCTTCCCCAGATTCACCAGAAAAAATTAAAAAAAAAAAAGAAAAGAAAAAGAAAACCAAAAACAAAACCCCAGAGAAATCTACCCAGGAGAAACACTTCTTCAGCCCCACTCATGCTCATGTTGAGTGTGAGCACACTCATGAAGGTGTGTAAGTCAGCCCTTCATGCATTTACCTCTCCTGTTTTAGACAACCAAAGCTTTAATTGCCTGTTCCAATTCTCTCTTAAAACCATTACTCTGAGAAAGAAATGTTTCTGTTCATTGTTGGACATTATGGGGTATAAAATGTGTTCCTTGGTCTGAAGAAATGAAAATGCCATTTCAATAAAATTTTTTTAGAAGGCTGATGAAACCAATCTAAAAAATAAAACAATTCCTTTCCCCTACCCGGGTGCCAAAAACACATATACACATTTTAAAACATGTTATTTATGTATTACTTTCTGAAGTTGAGTTGAATTATATGTGTAATATGATGCTCACTCAAAAACTGGTGTTAATTAAATAAAGGCTAGTGTCACCATGAGATAGGACAGTCGAAGAAAATGGCAGAAGCACAGTTGTCATTCAGGGAGTGCAAGACTGTTTTGAAGTGGTATTTGAAATTCAAGAAGGTTGTTTGAGTTTCCCCCATGTCCTCCTGATTTAACATGCCTTGACTTCTACCTGTGGGGACCTTAAAGGATGTGGTGTGCCATAGAAAACCAGCTACACTGGCGGCACTTCAGGAAGAAATTGAAATGGCATGTGCAGTGATACAAGTGGACACTTGGGTCAACATTGCTCAACCAGTAGTTTGCCTTCATCAGAAGTGTCTGGACGTGATGGTAACCACTTGGAGCACCTCTTGTCATTGCAGAAGTCAAACGTGACTTGTAGTCATCTTTTCTTATCAGTATATATATTGAGTAATATAATTTTAATAGTTTTTTCCTTTCTTAAAATGTGTATACATTTTTTGACACCTCTGTATATTCCTTGGCTTGGGTAGTTTCATGACTTTCGTTTTGGCCTTCCTTCTCTTGACTACCTTCTTAGTGACTAGAGGTCTGAGATGTACTTTTTGTTATCCCCGCACATTTTTCCCTTCTTCTGAGTGGCACTGAAGCTAGTGGTTGCAATTCAGACCGACCGAAATCTGGTCTTGGTTTAGCATCAAGACCCAACTCAGCACTGTCTTTTAACTTTCATTTTATCCACGACAGATAATAATAACGAAGGACTGAATATTTGTCTTTTTGTTACTAGTTTGCATTTCCTTATGCATTAGGTGAACCAGCTCCCCAGGGGTTTGCTCCATCTCTAAATTCCACTGGTAACTTCACTTTCAATAACTGATTTAGGCACAGCTACTGCTTCAGACCTTGGGTGACCGTGTGGCCACTCAGGAATCAAACGTTCCTCATCCTCTAGCCTTGCATTTTTTTCTTCTTCCCAAACTGCATGTTTTTGTGAGCCAGAACCATTCTAGCAAATCTTACTTTATCAAAACTAACTCTTGGGTTTAATGCGCTGTGAGCCTGGAATCATGGACCAACTATATATGAGAAATATGTAGATCACAATATCACAACTTGCAAAGTGAGTGCTAATTGAAGTAAGCCATGGTTTGGGAAGGAAAGCTTGCTGAGAATAGTGAGTGGCAACTATAAAGCCAGTCACTTTATAACTAGGAGAAGTCACAAGGTATTCTAGCCAAAGGGCCTTTGTGCGATCAGCTTACCTTGTCTCTTGTGTTGACCTTTTATTTACTTCTGATATTTTCTACCTGCTTGAATGCATTAGATTTTTCATTTCAAGGAAACCAATTTTTTTTGGCAATAGTTTACATTTATTCTGTATGAATAATCTTATTTTTGTTGTTATTTTCTTCTGAGTCTTAAGAACAAAAATATTCCCTTGTGCACTAGTTGTGAATGTACAGGTTTGTTAAAACTTCTGTTTACTAAGCAATGCTAGCAGGAATAGGGCTACCTGGATAAAAGTATGTTAAGTCTCTACCTTCCTCTCAATTTCAAAACTGTGGCATTCTCATAGTATAGGATAGTACTTTCTATACAGTAGATTTTAAATATATGCTTGTTGATTAAAAGTTAAAATTTTAATTGATATAATTAAAATCAATCACACATCTTGATTATTCATCTGATGAGTTCTGACAATTCTTTCCAACCCTGTGAGCCAAAGAAATGGAACATTTTTACCACTCTAGAAGTTTTATCATGCATCTTAGTCTATCCCTACCACCATGCCTGAATTCAACCACTTCCTACTTCTGTCTCCGTAGATTTGTTTGTGGAAACATGAAGTATATTTTTGAATGAGGATTCTTTTTCTCATCTTAAGGTTTTTGAAATTCATTTATGTTGTGGCTTGAATTTTTACTTCATCACTTTATTACTGAGTAGATTTCCATTTTATGAATATAATACAATTTATTTATTCATTGTTTTGTGGATGAGCATTTCTGTTGCCAGGTTTTACTTATTGACAGTCTAGTACAAATGTTTTTGTGGATAATTTTCATTTCTTCTTTGTGAATACCTAAAATGAAATTCCAGGTTTGTAGGTAAATATATATTAACCTTTATAAGAAACTGCCACTCAGTTCTTTAAAATGATTGTGTCATTTTATATTCTCCCTAGTATGAGAATTCTAGTTGCTCCATATCCAACATTTGCCTGTTATTTTCAGTCTTTTAAAGTTTATTCATTCTAGTGCATATGAAGTAATATATTGTGAATTTAATTTGTTTCTGATATTGAACACTACAGGTGCATACTGGTCATTTGTTTATCTTCTTCTATAAAGTCTTTAGGCCTTTTTAAATCTACTTGTTTGTCTTTTTATTCTTGATTTGTAGAAGATCTTTATATATTATTTATATATTTACATGACTTTTTCAAATATATGTATTCTAAATATTTTTCCCAATTTGTTGTTTGCCTACTCATTTTTTAATAGTGTCCTTGGATAAGCAGAACAAATTCAATTTAATAAAGTCAAATTTATCAAATTTTTAAAACGATTATTGCTTTCTGTGCCTTGTCCAAGAAATCTTTGCCTAATTCAAGATTGCAAAGACATTCCCTTGTGTCTATGTTTTCTTTAGAAGCTTCATGGTTCTGGGTTTTTGTTTAGGTCTATGATCCATTTAGAATTAATTTTTGCATATATGGTGAAATTAGGATTCAGGCTTATTATTTTTTTTTTATATAGCTATTTTTCATATAGGCAGCATTTGTTAAAAAGATGTCTTTTCCCTCTGAAGTTGGTGCTTGGTAAGAAATCAATTGACTTTATATGTGAGGGTCTATTTCTTGACTCACTTTTCCATTGATTTGATATCCTACATTGGTACCACACTGTCTTGATTATTGTAGTTTATAATAAGTCTTGGGATCAGGGAATGTAAGTCCTTCAACTTATTCTTCTTTTCAAGAGTATTTATATTATTCTAGATCTGTTGCATTCCATGTTAGGTTTAGAATTAAGTTGTCAATTACTTCAAATAAGGATTGCACTGAAGATACAGATAAATTCGGGAAGAACTGACATTGTAACACTATGAGTCTTCTAATCCATGTCTTTATTAATTTTTCTCAGCTCTGTTTTTTAATATTTGGTGTAACACTCTTGTACATTTTCATTAAAATTTTCATAGGTATATGATATTTTTTGGTACCATTGTATATTGTAGTTTTTAATTTTATGCTCCAATTGTTTATTGTTAGTATGTTAAAATAAAATTGATTTTAAAATATTGACCTTGTATTCTGTAACCTTACTAAATTCACCTATCAGTACTGTTATTTTTTTTCCTAGGGTTTTCTTTGTGCACAATCATATTGTCAGTGAGTAATTTCAGTTTTCCTATTTTAAAATATTTGTGTGTTTTATGCATTTATCTGTCTTTATTGTACTAATTAGAACTTTCAGTATAATGATGAAAGGAAATAGTAAGGTCACATTTGTCTTGCCTTCACTCTTAGATGTCTTTGTCAGAATGAGGAACTTCCCTTTTAGTCTTAGTTTTCTGAGAGTTTTATCATAGATAGGTATTGTCAATTTTTTTTCTTCTATTGCATTTATTCTGTTAATGTGGTGAATTACATTGATTTCTTTTTAAATGTTGACCCGACCTTCCAATTCCTGGAATAAACCTACTTGGTCATGGTGTATTTTCTTTTTTATATATTCCTGAATTCACTTTAATGATATTTTGTTAAAGATTTTTATATCCATCTTCAGAAAGGATAATGGTCTATAATTTTCTTCCATTGTGATATTTGTCAGATCTTTATATCAAGGTCATGCTGGCCTCATAAAATCAGTTGGCAAATATTTTTTCCTCTTGTGTATTCTAACATAAGTTTTTGTACGATTAGTATTATTTTCTCTTTGGTTGTTTGATAGAATTCACCATTGATGTTCTGCTCTGCAGTTTTGCTTGTGAAAATATTATTTACTACAAATTCAATAAACATAGGTTTTATCTTTTGGGTTGTAACTAATTGTCACAAACTTAGCAGTCTTAAACTATCACATATTTGGCCATATTTCACCTTTTTTAATGGCTGAGTAATATTTCATTGTGTAAATGTATCACAACTTCTTTATCTAGTCATCTATCGAAGGACACTTGGTCTGTTTCCATGACTCTTGAGTTCATCATGCTAAGTGAAATAAGCCAGACAGATAAAACCAAGAACCATATGACTTCACTCATATGTGGAACATAAGACTGAAATCAACAAAGAAACAAAAACTCATGGACACAGTCATTAGTTCAGTGGTTACCTGAGGGTAAGTGTGGAGTGGGTGGGAGGAGAAAGTAGCGACTCAAATATATGGTGATGGAAAAAGAGCTGACTCTGGGTGGTGAGCATGTAACACAACACATCGATGTTATGCTGTAGAATTGTACACCTGGGACCTATGTAATTTTTACTAACCAATGTCACCCCAATAAATTTAACCATAAAAATCAAAACAAAACATTACATGTTTATCATCTCATACTTCCTGTGAGCCAAGAATCCATGCCAGTCTTAGCTGAGATCTCTGCTTCAGTGTGTCACATAAGGGTGCATTGCAGTTGAGTTGTTGGACAGGAGTGGGCTCTCATCTGTGGCTTAACTTGGGAAAGATCTACTTCCAAGCTTATTTAATTATTGATGAAATTTAGTTCCTTTCTGAAAATATGGATCTCATTTTCTTGCTGGCTGGAAGCTGGAGGCTTCTTTCGGTTCCTGGTCATGTGAACCGCTCTACATGCAACTCGATCAAAACCGGTCAGAAAGAGTGTCTATAGCAAGATGGGACTTACAATCTTATGTAATATAATCATGGAAATGACATCCTATCAACTATGCCTTATGTTATTATTAGAAGGAAGTTTCAGATCGCATCCATTCTCAAAAAAATGGAATTAATTACATAATAAAATGAATACCAAGAAATGGAGATAATTGTTATATAATTGTCACACTCTGTCCACTTTATATAAGGCTATTTTAGATGTTCTATTTATACCTATGTTAATTTTAGTAAATTGAATTTGTTAAATAATTTTTCTATTCTAAGTTGTCAAATTTATTGACATAGAATAATTCATATCCTCTTATTGTCTTTTAAAATATTTGTCCAATGATGTCCCATGTTTCATTTTTGATATTAATGATTTGCATTTTATCTCATTTTTTTCTTTATCAATCTTACTAGGGGTTTATCAATTTTATAAATATTTTTAAAGAAGCATCTTTGGAGTTTGTTAATTTTTCTTTGTCGTTTATCTATTTTCTAGTTCACTGATTTTTCTTTCTTATTTATTGCATTGCGTAGTCCATTTTCACTATTTTTAGTTTATTTTGTTTGTTTGTTTTTTCCTAATTTCTTTAGGTAGAAGCTTAGATCATTAATTTTAAACTATTGTTCTTTTTTTAACATAAGCAATTTTCAAAACCACGTCACTGTATGAATGCATTACTAGTGTCCCTCATAGTACGTATGTAGTTGATGGGCCCTGAAGCTTAGCTTCATTAGGTTCACAATAAACCTACCTCTTCTATTATTGCATTTCATTTATTTCAAGATGCTCATTTTCTTTTCACATTTTAACATCTCTGAAAATGGAATATGTCTTATAAGCTATGGCATCTTATAATTGCTATCAGCCAGGCAGACGTCATGACATAGTAATCATTGTGTGTGTACAAACCTGGTAATGGCTGCTCGTATTTTCATCATTTCAGTTGAGTCATATGAATTTTTGGTATCCATGTTGAGTTGCAGTGTTAAAATGTTGTGAAAATGATTACATTATGATTTAGCGCTGAAACCAAAAGATGGTGTAAGTTCGGTAAAGCAAGAAAAGACAGTCAAATGTAACATTACTGAAGCAAATGTTACTGAAGGAATGCTCATATTTCAATGTCTTCTTGCAAAGCAACAACCAATATAATTTATTGATATTTTTCTTTTTATGTAATAGATGAAGACTAGCTATGTTTAATTCATAGCTAAAATGAACATTTTTAAGTGATGAGAAAGAATTGAGTCATAGTTTCATTGGCAGTATTTTCTTTTTTCTGATGTATCTTATCATTGACAGACTTTTAATTTGATGAAATATAGGTAGATCATTTAATTCTCACATAAAAGCTCATGAAATTGGTATCATTATCCATTTTTAGAGATAAGAATATTGAGGCATGGGGGATTAACTTGTTCAGGTCATACAGTTAGTAGATGGCAGATCTGAAATTAGAATGAGGAATCTAGGGCTTAACTTCATGCTTTTCATTTCACATTATATTGCCTTGCTACATGAGGAGAAGGGAAGAGCAGTTTCTCTTTGGAGATCTTCATCAACCAAAAATATTAGATTTTTCCAGATGGCTATTGATGTTGTTGTTCTCCTACCTAAAATTCTTCATTAGTGTATGACCACCCATGGATAAATCCTAAACTTCTTAAATTCAAAGCCTCCCATGAGCTAGACTTGGCCAACTTTTGCCTGACTGATGCTCTCCAGCAATACCAACTGTTGTCTCCTATGGCCATAGCCACAACATTTCCTGTGCCAGCCTAATATTTAATTGATCCTCCTTTCACTCTTAAAAGCCTCTCGCTGTGTTTGCTTATCTGAAGTTATTCCTGTTAGCATTCTGTGAAAGAAAACTTTACATAGCGGACTGCTAGCTATCTTTTGAAAGCCCTTCTTACAAAGTTGTCTCTTAGCTATATAGGTTTTTCTCAGATGCCTTTATCAGGATGAAAAAATTTCCCTTTAGTTTTAGTTTGTTTAGAGTTTTGGCATAGGTAAATATTGTCAATTTTTTTTTCTACTTCAACTGAGTTGGTTTTTGGTGCTTGGAAACTTGGATTTTGGGAGGGTTCTAATAATTTCTAGAACTGATAAGAGTGAATAAACTGTTTATGCAAAGAGCATGGTTTGTGCTGAACACTGGTTTTCTGACTGAGAATCTGGAATTTTGGTAGATTCTAGGCAAAGGATGCCTATATAACTATCCCTCGGTATAAACCTGGGCTCTGAGTCTCTAAAACTTCCCTTGTCACGTGTCACCACAATTCATTACTGGGACGATTAAGCACATCTTGTGTGACTCATTCGGAATAATACTCTTGGAAGCTTATCTGTGGTTCCCCTTGTGCCTCTTTCCTTTGGCCAGTTTCATGTTCTAACCTTTCCCTGTAATAAATCATAGCTGTGAGTGTATAGACTATAGGTCCTCCTAGAGAGTCATAAAACAGTGGGGTAATCTTTGGGATCCCTGATACATCCCTTCTGCCTGAAATCCCATTTTCTTCCCTTTTCCTCTTTACCTGGATAACCTATTCCAGGAAGCTGCCTCTGAATCTCTCCCACACCATCCTGCTCTATTTGGTACTTTTCCTTAGAACTACTGTAATATTCCAAGGCTGTCTCTATTACACTTATTTTATAATTATAGGAATACTGTCTTGTAGTCACTAGACAGTGAGTTTCTTGAGGACAGAAACTGTATTATCATCATCTTTGTATATGCACACCTATCACATAGTCATCATTGGTTAATATCTGTTGAATAAATGAACACCATGGCCAATATGGGATAGTCTTCTGATTGCTTGTAGCATCCATAATTAAAATAATGGAGACAGAAGTTTGGAAGGGGCTTTGAGAACTCATTTTTTCCCCAACATATCCTTGCCTTAAGTTAGTTATTAAATTGTTTCCTTATTCAATGAACACTTAGAAAACACCTAGTATATATTATATGTTAGGTTGGCATTTCAGGTATTAAAAAAAAGAAATGTTAAGAATGCTGACTTGATGTTAAGAAAATTAGGAGAATTAAATATAAATCTCAGCTTTGTCATTCTGCAAAATGGTGCTAAGGATACATGCTCTTCTAAATATACAGTCAGGATAAGAAATAAAGTAGCCTGGGGTGATGCTTTGAGAGAAGATGCTAGGCAATTGCAAGTATTTAACAATTACTTGTGCTTCATTAATTCCAAAGAAAATGCATATTTCTTCTTTTGCAGATTACTCATTGGCTGGAAACTTATACTCCTGTTCTGGTGCAACTCACTTCTTTATACTTTCATAAAGATGGTCTTTAGATTTATTTTTTTCCTTCATTCACTGTTTGATAATGCCTTACTTTTCTCTCTCAGTTATATAATCAGCTTGGTATTTTTAATACTACTTTTCTAACAAAACCAAATCTAAGCTTTAACAGATCCATTTTCATATCTTGGAAGTTGCCTCAATGATTCACTGTGCCATGAACTGAATATATTATACAGCTTTTATATTGTTCTTATTCTTAAAAAAGATATTGGGTTTCCTGAGATGTAATTTTTCAAGTTAAAATTAGAACTAGGAAACGATATCCTCCTTTTGGGTGTTAGGGGCTGGTAGAGCAAGGAGTGGAAGTTGTTTGTAATTGAGGATAAAAAAAGTTTTAGCTGAGCAGAGCCGGCGTCGTGATTGCGTCTCCGTTTTTGTTCACAATGCGGATGAATACGTGGTGACGGCCGGGGTGAGATCGATCAACGTCTGCGTCAGTTTCTGAGATCAGAAGCTGATCTGAGTCTGTTCAAATAAGACTTTTTCTATAATCTCCCTGAGTCATTAACAACTGTTTTCCTGTCAAGGAAAAATTAGTGCCTGGGACCCTGCTTTTGTCCACAGAAGGCTCGTGGAATTAAACCCATCTAGATAATGGCTTAGCTTTTCTCTTCATTTTGGCTTCTATGCCAATTTTTCCTAAATAATGTACAACTAAAAATTTATATGAGACACATGAGAATATTTGGGGTTATTGTTTTAATATTAACAAAGTATATATTTCATAACAGAAAGTCCAGATTGAGGCTTAATCATTCAGACGTAAACCTGAAAAAAAGAACTCCTGAGAAAAATCTTAAAAAAAAACAAAACAAAACATTATTTAAAGTTTTGCAGTGTTCAAGTCTTATTTAATTTTTACCAAGATAAAAACTTATAGCTAAATCAAGTCTATCACTTATATGACAGAGGGAAAATATTTACAGAGGCTCAGTAATAAAATCGTAGTGGAAAAACTCGGCAGCCTTATTCCCAAATGCTCCTGCTTTCGTGCCCTTTTTTTTCTCTTTCTCACTGAAATACACTATGAAATCTCTAAATTATCCCACAGACTATTTATCTCTTTAAAAATACAATGTCAGCATACTTTTAGTAATGCTTTGATTTCAAATGTTGGGATTGTTTAGGGTTTTTGTCTTTTTGCTCGATCTCTGCAGTGGCCCCCATTTTTAGCTCCATGATACTAACTGAAGCTATTGAAAGATGCCTAAGTATTATAGCTTAGTATAATCCTCTTCAGATATATTTATTCTGATACAGTTTTCATTGGTCACTGTTGTAGCTCTTTTAAAAAGTCCTACCTTCAAAATGTTTTCTTTATAAATGAAATAACTTCCTAACATTCTGATATTGCAACAAAAAATTACAGTTTTACATCACAGTAAGAACTAAACCAGACTTAGAAATTGTGTGGTGAGAATATAGCATAATAGTCCAATGATGCCATCATTCAGCTTTCTTACTTCTATGGCTTCTTTTCACCGTTGCTATTGTTTAACTAAAGAATCAGAACAAAGACCTATTCTATCAGCATAGTTTTCCCTTATAGGAAAATAGCTAAATGTTCAAAATCTTAGTGTGAAGATAACTATTAGAAGAACAAAAGAATCCAAGTGAGAATGAATCTCTGACTCCTACTTGAAGAAATATTTTAGAAGTTCGAGCTGCATTAAGAGGAAGCTGATACACATATATTTTTTCTGGTTCTAAGCACTGGCCTGTGAACCAATAAAGACTATTTTAATTATTATTGTCCTTGCCCCAAGATTTCTCAGCCTTTACATTTCTAATTTCTTACCACAATTCCAACCCCCTGAGGCAGACTGAGGGCACTGACAGCTCTGGGAAACCGAGCAGGGTCTGAGCATTCAGTGATTGATTCTTACTCTAATTGAGATAGCTTTGAATGAAAAGTTACCACATGAGAAAGGTTACTTATTTCAAAACAACCCAAATAGATGTATTTTCAAGAACACTCTCACTTGATAATCATCGTTGTCCTATGATTGCATATATTTGTAAGTGTTGACAAAAAAGACAGCATCAGACAAAGACTAATTGAAATGTAAAGATATGCGTCTTTTTATTCAATTTATTATTTTTCACCACTTGTTTTATTAACATACATCTCATGTTACATGTTGCTTTAATCTCCTTTATTAGGACTAGCTGAGAGGTCCTGTCATTATTTAGTGTTTCAATGCCTTAGGTTCTATGTTTTGTTCTGAATTTTCTATGCCAACTTCTTTTGACATGAAAGTGAAATATTGTTATTTGGGTGGATATGCGAATGGGTCTAGAATGGGTGTTTTATATAAAAACAATCACAGAAAATCGGTTGTGTGAGCAAATTCTCTCTTCAGGCAAAATAACACTTTTGCTGCAAATGATACCCCACTGTAAATGTTCTCTGAGCACAGCTTTCTCTGGGTTAATGTGGTTCTTTCTCATTGCTTCCCTCCCTTCCATGCCCCCCAACCCCAATAAAACTAGAAATACTATTGTGCAAATGGAGAAACACACGTACTTCTCCTTTCGAGATGCACTTTTATTGAAAAGGGAGTACACCACAAACTGCTTCACCACTTTGATGCAGCTTCTGCAAAGAAGAAAGAGTTAACGTCTTGGTCTGCAGATGATCCGTGCTTAAGCAGTTCACTGGGGCATCATGTTCCTAAATGTGCTGGAGTATCCCAGAAGCCTTGCATGATTTTATACTATTTTTCATAAATAAGTAAAAATGCAGCAGACGGCACTCCCACTTTTCCAAGGAATGTGCAATTAAAGAAAGTGGAAAAAAACAAGACCTAGGATATGGGACTCGGGCTTCACCATGTGGAGGAAAATGCACTTATTTTTATTATGTTTTTTGCTCGTGCATTTGCTTTCCTCAGCCCTCTGATTGAGTAATGACAATAGTTCAGTAGGAAAGCGTACAGAAGAAAATAATGCCCCAGGGCACATCAGTAGTAAAAGTAATTAGCTCATTGTTAACATCAGGGCGCTATTAACAAGCACCCGGGCCCTGCTCTCTGGCTAAGCTGCCACATATTATAATAGTCAACTCCAAACTAAAAATTATTTTGTGCAGAAAGAAGAAAGGAGAGTGGGGAGTATAAGCTCGGAAAAGACTAAATTTGAGGATGGAGGGTATTTTTCAGAAGCATAATCAGACTCCACAAACGCAGCCTTGCCTCCCAGATCTGGTCATTATGCACCACATGTGTATTCAAAGCATGCATGCCTACGAGAAACACAGAGACAACTGAGAGCAAGAGAGAGCGAGCTAGCAAGCGCGGGAGATGGAGCAAAAACCATTATTATACACAGCACCTAGGGAACACAAGATCTAATTGGAGAATCAATAACTGAAACCCCATTTTAAATATTCTGCTCTATTAATTCTTCAGGTTAATAAAAACTGCCCGCGTGATGATATTTTGGGATATAGATATTCAGAGTTGGATTACTTTTGACAAGAGCGTAAGGAATCTATTCAAAGCTGATTTTCCCTCCTTTTGTTCACTGAGGACCTGCAGAATCTAAGATAAAAATGGCAGTTGTCCTGAGGGCACCCGGAGGCATGTCATTAAAATCGGAATTTGATCCTCTTTCATGGTTACTTGGGACAATCAAGCACAGAAAACCTGAAAACTCATCAGTTTTCCAAAATATGACATGCCCTTGACTGTGTCAGTTTGGCTGCCATCTAGCAGCCCTGCTATTTCAAAATCCCTTTAGATGTCACTCTGCCTTCAGGAATGCGCGCTACAAATCTTGTGTGAGAGATGAGAGACTGGGCCCTTCCTCTTGGCGCCTTTGCCCAGTCGAAGCACTTGCTTCTGTTTCCCATCAAAGAGACATTCCATCACAGTCTTCCAGTAAAAGGCCAGTAAAAAGTCTGTTTTAAAAGAAACGAAGCAATTTACTAATTGTAATTAATGTCAGTCTGAGAAGTGTTTTCAATCTACTTGTTCAAGTCTTCCAGGTAACGGGTTACTTTGTTTTTTAAAGCGTCAGGGTGTGGGACCGCAGAGAACCTTGGAGATAATTTGTTGCCATAGAAAATGACATGGCTTGCTATTGTCCATTTGTTTTGCTTTCTTTGAATTTTCATTTCTTGTGTTTTAAATTTTAATTTATACTGATAAAGGCTTTCTTCACTTAATTGTTTGAAGTATGCAGTTGGAAGCTCCAAAAACCTAGAAATCCAGCCAACTTGGTTTGCTGGAAAAATAAAATGTGTAGTTCACAAGGCTGTTTCCAGGAACCTACATTTTCTTTTAACTAATAAATTCTTACACGAATCTATGAACCACAGCCTCTTCTCACCTCTACCCTAACACTTATTTTCTCTAGGATGAATGGCAAAAAAATCCCCATCTCCAAGCTGTATGTATTTCCTTGACCTGAGAGACATTTGAGTATTCCCAGACCTGAGAATAGCACTTCGTGAGCAAAAGCCAAAACTCTCTCCCGGGGCAAACAGGAGGCTTTTCCAAGTCGAGAGGATGTGAGTTAGTTATTTTTGTACATACTTCAAAACTAACTTTTCTTTCTATAAAAGCAAAATGAGAAAAGAGATTTGGCTACTGAATTTGACCTGGCTCACTAAAGCTAGATGCATTTTGATAGGTGTTACCTGTTGCAAGTACTGTCAGTTCAAGGCCGTGCAAGGGGCAGCCACAGGATGAGCTGATGTACATTACAGAATAAAAGTAATTCTGCACTGCTGGCGGATTTAGGAAATGCTTGTTGTGCTTGGGTCTTATGCTTGGGCTATTCCTCTGCTTCAATAGAATTCTACTTATCAGAACTTTGGGTGCTTTAAGCTGTTGTTAACGACACAACATTTCTGTAAGAGTTTAACTCCTTTGTTGCTATCAATTCACCACCCTTCATGTAATAAAAATTGTCCTTGGCAGATGTGCTTAGTTAGGACTCATTTTCAGAAATCGTCTCACTCTAGAGGACTAGCTTTTTAGAACTTTTGTCACACTGTAGTTCCAGTCCTCAAGTCAAATAATGTACAAAGAAGACATAACTCTGAGTAAGATCTTGTGCAAATCTTTGAGAGTGTTCCTTGTTATTCAGCAATCATTGCATGTAATTTAATCAACTTATTGTTTACTGTATTTTATTCTATGGCTTTGTTTGTATATGTTTTCCCTCCCACCTGGGTGCCTTTTTTCCCCTCCTCTCTACTTCCTACCCTCTCCAAAACCAGCTCCAAAATTGGTTCCTGCTAAAAGTTTTTACTTTGTAGGCTCAGCTTGACAAGGACCACTCATATGTGCTTCTTCTAATTTTGTCATTGGTGTGATATTATAGCTCATACTTTGTTATTGTAGAAACTTGATGTTATAAATTAATGAATGTGCCCTCAAATCTAAAAGGAACATCCTGTTATAATGTCCCCTTTTGCCAGGTGTTAGTATTATACTATCAAGGGACTGAAGGAGACCAATTAGCCCTTCTGGGTGTGTTTCTTGATACTCTTGTTTTCATGTGGGTGTGGTACTGAATATAAATAATCGAGACCACTACCTTCTTTTCCTTTACATTCTGTATGAGCATAATATAGTGCCTATCACAAATCAAAAAGTTCTTTTGTCTCAGCGAAGTAGTATTGAGCACTAACTACATAGAAAGCACTTGAGGCACCATGATGATGAACATATGCTACTCTCTAGTGGTCACTTAAGTAACTAGATCAAAGATTGACAAACTATATAACCCACAAGCGAAATCTGGCTTGTCCTTTATTTGTTTAAATTCAGTTTTATTAGTACTCAGGTCAGCTCATTCACTTATGAGTACATATTGTCTGGCTGGTTTCACGTTACTATGGCTGAGTTGAGTAATTTTGACAGTGACCATATGGTCCACATGACTAAAATATTTATTATCTGGTCCTTTACAACAAAGTTTGCTGACCCTTGACCTAAATCTTTGCATAGACCACAATGAGAAGAAAATTACTGACTTAAAGTGGAATAAAGACTAGTGCAAACATCACCCAAATGAACTACTAAAAGATGATTTGTATAAATGTATACTATTGAAAATTTTAAAAGGCAGCTTCTTTCTATAAATAAATTTATGGAAACATATTTTCAATGGGAACACACAACACACTCACACACAGCCTCAAAACCTAGAGAATTGGAATTATTATTCCTCACCTCTATTGAGAACATCACACTTACCAAACACTGTTTATATCACTGGCTGTGATAGTCTCATTTCACTTATTTATTCAACAAATATTACTCAGGATTTGCTTTGTTCCAGGTACTGATGCTGAGGATCCAATGATAAGCTAAAATGGACTCCCCATTTATTTTTTATTAAATTTATTGGGGTGACATTGGTTGGTAAAATTACATAGGTTCCAGGTGTACCGTTCCTTGTTGTCTATGTGTTGCCTTGTGTTCCACCACTGGAGTCACTTTTCTCCATCACCATATATTTGAACCCCCCTCCTTCTTCCATATCCCCTGGCCCCTTTCCCTCTGGCAACTACTAAACTATGGTCTGTGGACTCTCCATTTCTTAATATGAGAAAATGGAGTCATTGCAAAAGTGGTATAGCCAGGCCTGGAACCAAATCTCCCTACCTTGTATTCAGTATGCTCAAGTTCAGTAGTAATTATCATGAGAGACACAGATTGGAGAACATTATACACGTTCATTACAGGCATCATTTTTCTCTCCAATGGCAAATTTATTGGTTGGTGGTTTTCTGTCTATTTTTCTCCCATGAGGTTTCAAATATATGATAAACTAAGAGGCAATCTAAGTGTGGCCCTGGTACTGACATTTACTGACATTTATTGGATGCAATTTCTCGGAACTACTCATAGTTTCTCTGAACCTTAATTTTCTCATCTGTATAATGAGGGTAAATAATATCAAACTTTTAGTTTATGGAAGGTCATTTGGTTGGACACTTATGACCTGAAACTAAAACAAAGTCTTGAGCCATTTAGGGTTAAAAATCTTAATTTTTAATCCCTATATTTAGAAGATTCTCTGCTTGGCATCAAGTAGAGCATATTAAACATGGTTTCAGATATTTACTAACAAATATTTACTAAAAGCCTACTGATGGAATCCAACCTGGCACTCCCATTTTCTAGTTTGTGACCTAACTTGCTTAATTCTGAATCACATTTTCTTCACTGTCAAAACAGGGAAAAGCAATACTGATCTGACAGAGTTGTTGTGAGAATTGACATAAAGTAGGTGAAGGCAGCACATTATCTAATTTGTACTAAGGTCTTGAGATATGTTAATCTCCTTTCTCCTATCCGTACCTTCTTGAATATTAAGGTCCAATCAGGGTAATATTACTACGCTATCAGGAAGCAAATGAAGTTGTAAAATACGAAAGGAAAGAGAAAGGCTGTATTTCTTACTCTACTCAGGTGCACAGTGAAAATGATCATACTTTCCTAGGTGATGACATTGAAGAAAATGGCAGAAAACTACATCTGATAAAAATGCGTTAGCACATTCCATCAAAAAAGTCTTGTTTCTTTACCTTGGTTTAAAACTTGAAGACAGAAGAGAAGTCCTTTTATCACTTTAGTCGCCACGAGCAATTGGACAAATACATAAAAATCATTTTTAAGGGTCAGGTAATTATTCTAGTAACCAGGGCAAAATATCTTAGTAATAAATGAAACACTCTCTTATCTCTTCTTAATTCTGAAGTCTAAACCTCTTTAGTGCCAGTGTGCTTTAAAATCAGATGACACTGCTGCTGGCTGTCGTTCCATGGTGCCAGGGAAAGCGTTGAACACTTAATGAATCCAGGGGTGTGTTTCTCGTGATGAGGACCACTGTCTTGTGTTAACAGTGTCAGCATGAGAGAGACTTGAAGGCACAAAAGATGATGTTTATGTAGGTGCTCTTTCATGTTGGTGCTACACTTACTGCTTTTGATTAAGATGTATGATTGAGTTACTTGATATGACATTTGTTGAGAGAAGGAAGATTACCATGGGTGAAGTGCAAAAGACTAAAGAATGAGGTGGCACATGAAGTGTGAATGAAAGGTTGTGTGCATCGATGTCTTGTTTATTTGATTTAGGAGTTTGAGAGAAATTTATTTCATTTTTTGAGCATGTTAGGAGAAATATCTTAAACATGTATCTTCCAATACATAATCAAAATATATCAAAACATACTTTGGAAGGTAGCTTTAAATCAGTTTTAACTGTATAAAGTGTGTGAATGGGGATGGGGATGAGAGTTGGGGTCACTTCTTAGAAGAGTTTACATTGCTTTCACATGTATTACTACATTTATATTCACACTTCAGTGCATTAGGTAAAGGCAGATTTTATTTCATGTAGTTTAAATGTTTCAAATGAAAAACCCATTTTATCTGTTATTTTTCTGGAACACTGTGAATGCAAACCAAAGCTCATCATCTTTGAACACAGAAATTAAAGAATGAAATGGAGTATAAACTGAAGCTGAGCAATCTAATTTCATTGTTGTAGTTAATATGGTGAGAAAAACCTCAAAATTGTGGACTTTTAAAGGACAGAAAATAAATGCAATGTTGGGGGTTAGATTCTCTAGATAGCACCTGAATTTTGGCAGCTGAGAATGATGCTAGAGTTCACCAGGAAGAACTAAGATTCTCCCAGAACTAATCGTGCTCTGAATGTGCCCACTGTCTTTCTCTGTTCGCTAATTCTGCTTTTCTAAAGGGCAAACTGGGCATAATATTGCCTGCATTTTACAGATGGGGAAAAGGAAAGAATTTGTGAATGGGGACTGTTTAGAAGAGTCCCCATTCACAAATTGAGGGGCAGGGTCAGAAATAGAAACTTAGATCTTCTTATTCCCAGACAAGAGTTCTATTTACTAAACTAAATTTGCACTCTCTGCTCCTTTCTAAATCCATTTGTTTATTTTCATCTATAGAATGAAACCTCGGGGTTCTTAGTGCTTCAGCAGGCCTGGGCTGGCTGGCTCCTCTCTGCAGGTGGACTCATGGCCACTGAGACCTTGTGCCTCCTGTTATCTAATCAGGACCATCCACTGCTAAAGAGTTTCACCTCAATGCCTACAGGCTTCATTTTGTTTCAGAATATTATAAAATGACTAAATATTGCTTAATATACTAAAAATAAAAGTGGAATCTATTTTTTCTAACTATATATATTGTCATTAGAGAAAATTTTGAAATTAGAAGCAAAGAAGGAACAAAAAATTTCATAGTTCACTAGAAAATGTTAACTCTTAAGAACAATAAAACAAACATCTTAATGACTATTTAAAACTAATTTACATAGTTTTCCTTCTTGATTTAAAATGGAAAACTTGTACTGCGTGCGTGTGTGTGTGTGTGTGTGTGTGTGTGTGTGTGTGTGTCTATACGTATAGGTATATATTACAGAATCAAAGGAGTTATTTACCCTTTTCTGCTCTCCATGATGATTACTCTCCTGCTATCTCTCTATGCATTTATAGTTAAGAGAATGCTGTCGCCAGACATGTGAGAGGGAGTACAGTATGTGAGGTAGTGAACTCCCCTGTTGAATACCAAGGCAGAGAAGCAAGTCATAATAAAAACTCCATTTTTCCTTCTCTCTCACACAAGGCAACTTAAAATTGCATTCATTTGAGGATTTCTACTGAAACATACAGGACCAAAGGCATGAAGCTGTCTGCTAGAACAGCCTGGAATTTAGCAATAGCCTTGCTCAATGACGGCCCGACGCACGGGCCCCCTGATTAGGTGACATGCCAGAGGAAATGGATGGAATCTGGTATTAAGGCAGCCTATCAATTCTGTAGACTATCTCCTTGGGAAAATAATTATCATTTAATCTTTATGGGGTGGATTTTTATATTTTAAAATTTACTGGGGTTTTTTTTTTTGCTTTTTTTATCAATAAGAGAAATATTAATTTTGACCCTCAAAGCCTTGTCTCTGATTTTAAAGGGATATTGCTTTAGTTCTCCATCCTTTATGGTATCAGTATGCTAGTGGAAATGGTGGTGAAAGAGACCCATAGAAAGTATACAGCTAAAGATCAAACACAGCCTTCTTTGCAGACATAGTGATGCTTGTTCTTTACTCAAAAGAAAGGATCCTGACTTGGAGATGCCCTCTTTTTCAAAGAGTCAACATATCGTATGTTTTTCTTCCTTCATTAATACCTATACAAAAATAAACTATCTTTTATTGTCTGCTACAATTAAATGTGAACATTGATAAATAAGGGCCAGATTTAAATCACAGACCCAAATGCTTTATTAGTATATTCTCAACCAACTATCATTATAAAAGCATAAATAATGCCATGTATTTTGTCATTGGAGAAGAAATAGTAATAAATTATTAACTTTTAATAAATGGGGTTGCTAAGAATTTTTAAATGATTTATTTTTGCTACGGTGCATTTACCTGAATTATGACAATAAATTACTGTTCAATTTTGATATCTGGGGGGTCATTTCATTTTTTAATGCCATGAGCAGATATTTCAAGATATTTAAGAGCGATTATTCTTTGAAGTGTATTTCATTTACCTTTCTTTTAAACATAAAAAGTAAATGTTTTACTTAGCTTGTTTGTGCCTTTGAAATTTCTGAATGCTTACATTTTATTTACAATATACATTATCATTTCAGTTAGAGTTTTTATGACAGAAATAACTTGGTACCTTGACTAGAAACACCATCAGGAAGAACTTTATGCTTACGTGGCAATTGGGTAATGAGGGGTTTGTAAACCAAGTCAGAGCATGTAATTCTCTTCATAGGTTGCTCTCTCTCTAGATTTTATGACTTTAAGTACTTCATGATCAGTAAATAATAAATTCAATTTACTGGATAGAAGTTTTGTCACTTAGAAATATTCACTTGGAATATATATTTCTTAATTGGCATCAATGGCACATTTCCCAGGAAGCATAACAAAATGGATCATTTAATAGATGCCCAATCTCTCCATCCATCTATCTATCAGTGCGGCACATGATGTTTTGACTTTAATATGGTAATTATCTCAGGCTGACTTCAGAGCAGGAAGCTGCCTCCCACACAGCAGTGCTTAATTACTTTAGACTTCAGCTTGCCAAGTGAAAAATTGACTGTTTTTTTGCACATTACATGGAATTGAAATGATTTCATTGTCATTTCAGTTGAAATATAGCCTGACATCAGCATAGAATCATGGGAAAGATAATGCAAAATTTCTCTGAAATTCTAAAATGGTCTGAAAGCTGCCTTATTTTTTTATGAAGCTGCATTTCATTTTCAGAATGTTAATGAGGATCCACTTCATCTTGAGAGAAGCAAACTTTTAGGAATTTACTCCTGTGAATACATTCCAGTGTCAAGTCAATAAAGGGCAATGTTGTTAGGTAATTACAATTGAATGTGAATTTTGACAATTAGGGGGCAGAAGAGTGATTGAAATTGGTGTTGACATAATTACTAGTAAAACTTGTTAGCTTGGATATGTAACTAATAAAATAAAAGTGATAATAACTGCCACATTCAGAAAAGTTAAGAAAAGTGTTTCTTTATGCAGATTCTGCATAATGATACCTTTAATCACTGCTGCGTGACATAAACTAAACATTTGTCCAATGAAGTGGTAAAATGTAGGCTATCTTTGTGTTGAAACTGATTAAAATTTCTTTTTTTCTTCAGATTTCAGCTGTCAATCACATGCTACTAATTGAATAATTTTCAAGGTACCAAAGGCAGAATTTGTGAATAAAATGTCCACAAAAACGTGCTATTGGATAAAGGGAGACAGTAAAATTATTAGGAAAGGCATGGGTATAATGGAGTGAATCATGCCCAAGCTTTCACTTTGGCCAGAAGCACTGGGTAAGTAGCAATGACACCTTTGCCACCTAAACCGCAGGGGGAAGTCATTAAATTTAACAGAAGCTGCCCTTGATTTAAAGCCACTAGGGAAGTAATTAAATTTAATAGAAGTCACTACTTCTAAACAAAGATATGAGGTATTTCTATCACCAAATATTACCTTAGTTCTAAAAATGTGCCTATAGCTTCTAGTAGTCTGCTTGTAGAAACCAATTTCAGAATACTTAATGGTCAATAAATGATTGAATATTGTGAGACATATTAACAGTCATTTAATGTGAGCACATTTAAGTTATAATTCAACAAATGGCAGGGTGTTGCCCTCTATGGCAGCCTACTCAAATTTTGGGGGATCAACTTTGATGCATTCTATATATCTTCTTAAACTATATTCCAACCTCAGCCCCTGGGGCTACCATTGCCTTGTTGAATGATTTAGTATCCTGACTTTGAAAGAAACAAAGTTCTCTTTTCCTAAAATGTGTACTCCAGTCACCAGGGTTCTCCAGGCCAGACCACAAGGACCCGCATGTTTTCTCCCACGTTAGGTCAGCCCAGTTAAAGCTGCTCGGGATCACCATGGTTACCATGATCGCTAAGGTTCAGATGCTCACTGCAAATGGCTATCTTTTCATTATATCTTGTATACTGGCTCTGACAACCTGAAAGGGTGCCTTTTAAAATTTTGTGTAAGGATCTCCTACGTGTCAGGTCATGCATCTTCTGGGCTTTGTCCTGAGCCTCACAAAGGCCCAGAAGGACCAGCACAACCTGTGTTGCCCCGGTCTCCCTTTCAACCTTGTGCAAAGAACACCAACAATGAATGTTTCTTGACTGTTTTTCACCTAATCAAATGGGAAGGAATGGTATTGGTTGAGGGTGAAAGAATTCATTTTCCTTCCTGAATTTAAGAGAAAGGAAACCAGAGATCCCCTGCTTACTTAGAGCATGAGGGACAAGGAAGCAATGGAAGGGACGCCATCCAGAGGAGCTGCCCCAGTTAAGACAAATTGTTAAGACAGTTCCAGTCTTATTACAACAGAGTTTACAGAGCTAGAGTAATGCCCAGACTACTTGAGTTTGATTCTTCTGCAGCCATTCTACTTGAGTGACATTGACAAGTCACTTACCTGCATCTTAGTTTTATTATCTATAACATGGGGACAATAACAGTTATCAGCCACACAATGCTGTGGAAGGTCCACATAGGTTCATGTATATAAATACAAAGTGCCTAGAACAGCTCCAGGCACATAGTATACCCTGTCTAAATGTTGACCCTTAACATACAATGTATGTTGAAGTTCATTGTCTATTGACAGTAACAATTCTACATTATGCCCAGTGTAATAAAAGAATATCCCCCATGGTTTTATTTGAACTCCACACTCTAAACTACATTGTAAACATGGGTCCTCATATATTATGTTTTAAGTGGAAGCTATGCAGTCACAGTCACTATTGCTCGGATGGCCCTGGTGGTGGTCTAGTTGGGAAGTAGGGTTGGGGACCCAGGGGAGATGAAGGTATTGAGCGGTTGGCATAGAAGATAATGTTAGCACAGAGTCTGGTGTGAGAGATGTAGGTCAGCATACCTTATTAAATCAGAAACAAAAGCCAAAATAACGCCTCTCTTGCGGTTGTAGTTCATGCCCGTTTTTCTGGTTAGCCCAGAACTGGCACCACAGTAAATGAAATCAGTTACTCTTCCTTCTAGGACTGAATGCATAGTCACAAGGCATTTGTCACCTATATATTTTCCTGTCAACTGGTTAGCTGTTGGATGGAAACCCACTGAAAAAGATTTTTTTCTTTGTCGGGTAAACTTTTCACAATAGAAGAATGTAGTGAAGGCTTACAAAATAAATCTAGGGGCACTGGGGAGTTTACAAATACTAGCATATTAATATGCAGCTAAAATAATAATAAAAAACACCATGCTGCTAAAGATGTTTAGTATTATCAGCTCACTGCAGGAGTTTATTAGAAACTCCTGCTTTCTTTTATTAAAATTTCAATTGGCTTGTGAATGAGATCCTATGTTAGTGTCATAAAGTGAGAAGCCAGAAGGAGAGGATATTGGCATTTAAGTGCAGATTTCATTTTAAAAACACTTTACATTATAAAAGAAGATTGCATATTGTAAATATTACATATAATGCTAGTGGTGTTAAAAGTAGTGTTAGTAATTTTTAAAAATTCATCAAATTGTCTTTGTTTATGATGATATCTGGCAGATTTTATATTTCTGTAGTAAAGCAAAGTTTTAAATTCATCCCAAGATGTTTTTAGTTATAAAGAGCGAACATGGTTTTTACAAAGTTTTCACAAAAGGATGCATAAGTGTAATTTAATGAAAATCTTCTTTGGCGGTAGCATGTGACAATTGCTTAATTTTATAATTAGCTGATTATTTTTTCTCTGCATTTTGGAAGCTTTCGTTAAACTAACTTCATTTAGCTGGATAGATGGTGAACCTTAATCTATCATTAAATGTTTGGGTTGGCAGGGCTGTAGTAAATTATGTGGAGCACCTTCGGAAGCAAGCCCACGATTCTCTTTCCTGGTAGTAAATGATCATTGCTCCTTTACCTCGTAAAAAACCGATTTAAAAAGATGGCAGCAGGCGAAGTTCTAAGGTGCACCAGCTGGGGAACCACGCTGAAACCCTCGCTTCCCCGTCTCGGCATCTGGAGTCTTCATGGAAGTGAGAAGTTTGCAGGTTTGCAGCTGCAGTCCTTTCATGACAAGTTCGGTAAATTTAACACATGGTTGCTTGCTTAGAAAATATTTTCCAGATTTAACATGTTTACATCACTGACATTTGAAGCTGAAGCCCCTTCCTTTTTGATTAGAGCAGAGAGTACTCACAGACGGCATTCTAACTTTATGGGGTTGGAAATCTGGGAATGGGTCATTTACAATTTTCAAACAAATCAAAACGCACTTTGATCTTTAGTCCAAATTTCTTTAAGTGCAATGAGTAATAATAATAAATTAGCCCAACGTAGCTATTTTCCCTTAAATATGGTCATTTTTAATGTAATCATTTTATTGCATTCCAAATTCAACCAACATATTTAATCCATCTTAAAAAGTACGTATATATTTTCTGAAAAGGAACATTAACTCAGCAAATTAGATACAGGGGAGACTATTTATGTGTGTGTGTTTGCATGTGTATATTTTTACATTTTAAGCTACAACACATTTTGTGAGAGTATATGTTAATTTTAAAAGCAACATTTTCCTTTACACATATTTTCTAATTCAAATCTGTCATTTTATTTACAAATCTTTAGGTGCATCGAATGTTGTCAAAACAATATATGGAACATTTCAGCAATCTGATATAATCAAAATAAAGAGAATGCAATTTTGAATTTTCCAGTATTCAACTAAAATCCCTAATTTAAAATGTATTTTAGCAGATTAATTTTACATTAATACCATCAGTTCTCTTTAGCATTGACTTGGATGATATCTTTGAAATAAGATGAGAAATAATTTATATTGATAGAATCTTTTCTTTTTTAGCACCATAAATAAGCAGTTGAATGTCACTAGGTTCTTCGTTTGCTAACAGGCATGCAAAAGGCATTCATATAATGGGATATATTTCACCATTCACATCTCCACAAATATAAGCCCTGGTGCTTTAAACTGGATTTATTGGAGTCCAGGATGCATAATTCTAAGAGTTTTCTTTAACATTAGTCACAATGTTGAATACAATATTTTCCCTTCGTGATTTAAAATAAATGATGGCACATACAATGACTTTCACAGAGAAAAAAAAAGATACAAATCAAAGCAAAACACCTTAAAATGCAATATTGCTCCTATAATTTGGAAGGGGCAAGGGCAATTTTTTCTTTTGGGATACTAATTTTCCTTAACTCCCCCACCTCCAATAAATAAATGCTAGCTATTTGCTTTGCGTAACATTACCTCAGCCCGGGGATGACTTGCATAAGCAGTCAAACATTTGTATTGATTTTGATCTTTATGTTTGTAGAATGATATTTCAACAAGTCTTTTGAAAGAATAAAGAATTCAAAATCAAATCCATTTGGGATTAATTGCAGAGTCAAACATTTTAATTTTAACTAGGAGAAAGACAAGAACAAATGAAAAAATAGGTAGATCCATAATGAAAAGCAGTAAAATAATCTAAGTGAATCATTTTATTAAAATGGTTGTTTCACTATAAATAAGGAACCATAAGAAATACAATTTGTGTATTCTTTACAAAAAGCCTCACTCTAGGCAGTCAACTACTAAAATTTTATATGAAAAAAAAAATGCTCCCCTAAGGAAAATGTGCATATCTGCTGTTTCTTTTTAACAAAGATTGAGATGCTTATAAAGAACTTAGCAAAGACTTCTAAAAATAAAACCTCTTTTGCCATCCTTCACCCACTCCGCTGCACACACTGTGTATGTGAGCGTTTTGTGTTTTCTCCTATTCACGCTGAATTGTTTGATTCCAATTTAAATTGCTCGTCAATGTTTCACAGCTTTGCACAGCACTTTCTAACCTTTTCCTCTTGGGCATCTCTATTTGAAATGCAGCTTCACTGACTCTCATATATCCGAAACAAACAAGTGTACCTACTTGATGGTTTAATTGTAACTGGTTAAGCTCAAAAAATGAGCAGCAGGTTCAGGGAAAATGCATGGGACACAATCAGCGACAAAACCCAAGCCCTCAGCAGAGATGCAAATGGTATTTTAGTATTTGAAACAGCTGCTGTGTAGCCTGAGACACTTACTTTTTCTTTACAGATTTTTCCTGAATAACTTCATGCTGGTATGGTACATCCTTTCATGCTTTCCCTGGTGACCAGAGCTCTCACGCCGTTTACCTTGCTCCAGGTAATTTGGGGAAATACCACAGACGTGTATCATTACAAAGTCCGTATAGTTGTTTAGCTGCTAATTGATTCTCAAAGGAAGCAGACTGGTGCTGTCACTCTAATGCGATGTTAAAATGCTTCAATTGAAAGCATGCTTATTTTAGTGGAATTAAAACTGCTAACTATTCTGAATATGTACTGCAAAAAAGCCTTTACACCCCCCCCCAAAAAAAAAACATCTGTGCATATTTTCAGAATTGTGACACTTTTTAATTTTTAAAAATTTTACTACAGTTATAACTGTTGAAGTGGTGCCTAACATGATAAAAATTAAATCTGGATGGTTTTACCCCACGGTTCAAGAGGACGCATGCTCTGTAGTCAGAACTCAGAGGACAGTGCAATAAGTGATTGTTTTAAAATGGTTTCATTTCTCTTAAGTCCTTATCAGGTAACCCTGTTGTTGGTGTCTATGTTGTAATAAATGTGGTGATGTAATAGAAACAAACTTTTACCAATAAAATGTCCTTACTTTAAAAGCCGAGTGTGGTGTTGAGTTTTTAAAGGTACATAATTACTGTGAATGGGTTTATCAGCAGTACAACATTACAAGACAAGCTGAGCTGTAAAAAGGATTAAATGGCGCTGCATAACCCTGATTCAGAGCAACACACGGGAATCGTGACAGTACAGTGCTGCCAAGTCTTCTGAAACAAAACAGTAACAAAAGTTTACTTTCCTTGCAGACCCAAATCTTTCTCCTTGGATCTTTTCTAACAATATTCAAACATCAGCTCTTCCACCATCACTAAATTCTGCTACGTTAAAAACAGTTATCAACAACAAAAACTTGTCTGTGTCTTCCTGTTTTAATAATGCTTCTGTGATACGCAGATGGCCCTGCAGTCAATTAGGACTTTGCCACTTACCCTTGACCATGATTCTTAACCTCTTTGGTTTGCTTACTTGTAAGATGGGGGTAATAATACTCCTTGAGAAAATTGTCATGAGGGGCAAACAGATAAAGTGTATAAAGTGCTTAATACAGAACCCAGCACGTTTTAAGCACTAAAAATATTAAGGGAAGTAATTGTAAGTTCTGTTCACCAATGATAAATATGTTTTGAGCAAGAGACCTGCTTTTATTTTTTAAATCTACAGAAACATCCTATTATTTTGTTCTCATTACAACACTAAATGGTGGCAGATACCCTAACAATACTTTATATATGTAATGTCGTGCCCTGAAATGTAAGATAGGTGTAAAAGATTTCAGATACATTCACCTTTAACATGCTTTCTACAAATGACTTTAATTATTTGCCCAAATAATTTATTTGGAGTGAAGAATGTTCCAAAGCTAAAGTTAACTCACCGAAAATTCTTTACCTGTCAGCTGCTTATGAGAAGGGTTTATACCCAGTTCAATTTTTATGCGAGAAATTAGTTTCAGGAGATAATTTCATCCATATCACTTGAAATGTTTTTCATATGGGCCACAGAGTGTTATAAATTCTAACTTAATATAAGAAAAAAAAAAAAGAAGTCTGTTGATTTTACACACGGAATCCATTCCACAATGTTTTTGCTAGTTTTTCCAAGACCCTGAGGGAATCCAACAATAGGTTCTATCGAGTGCAATTAGAATCATAATGTAGAAGCAAGTGAATTAGGGCAATTGTTGATATTTCAAAACTAGTGTGCTTTCCTTCTATTTGGATACAATTCATGAGATGCATTAGTGAGTAACAACGGCTCCTCTTTAATACATCAAGATTATTTTAGAAAACAACGATTAGCACAACTCCAAAATCTCAACGTTATTCTATAATGTGCTCAATGTTGATTACGTAACTGCACACATAACTTGGAACCCTGGATTTTAAATGTTTAATCTTAATTCACCTTCCTGGGTTGTGCGATAAACATGAGGAGCAGTGAACCACGCTTTGTTATTCAACATCCGTGTGCTGACACTGAGCTGCGTTTACTTTGGGGGCTTCTGTGTCCAAGCTGGAGCGAACCAGACACGGCGTCACAGTGGCCGTGGCCGTGGGTGGGGAGGGGATCAGGGTGGCAGTGACGGTCAGCAGAGAAAGGCAGTTCCTGTCTGGAGCAAGCAGCAGAGGACCTGCCAGGCGGGGCGTCCTGGAGCAGCTGGAAGACGCCCCAGTTTTCTGTCGAAGCAGAGAACAGCAGTAGGGGGAGCCAACCTCAGAGGACCTCTGCAGCCAAAGAAACTCTGAGTTTGGGAGGTGTATTTTATTTTTATTTATTATCACAACACAGACTATAAATTTGAAAACCTATTTGAGTAATTTCCCTGAGGAAGGCGGCTGACCCCACTCCCACAGCCTCCCTACTCTCAACGTGCTAAGTGTGCCACGAAGCATTCAGAAGCCTTTCTTAGAAGTTGCAGATCCTTGCACCACTCCCCCTGCTACAAGTCTCTTTCCTGGTGCTTATTTATGGGGCTAGCGGGCCAGGGGCAGGCCTGACAGCAGCTGCAGGGCCTGCCCCGTGTCCCAGGAGACTTGTGGCAGGTGGAGGTGGAAGGGGAGATAATGGCCATTTGGAGACAACCTATTTAAGCAACTGTTTGCTCTCCAATAAGAATTACTCGGTGGCTCTGAGCATGAACTCTCAAAAGGAGGGTGCTGCTAGAGGCAGTTGGAGACTCTTTTAACCAAAGAGGAGCCCGGGGCTTCGCTGAGTGGAGGGCCCGCTGTGTGGCGGCCCTGCCCCTCTTCCTTGGGCTTCGGGCAGCTGCGAAAGATAATGTACAGGCTCAAGGCTAGGGAAGGGCTAAGCATCACTCAGAAGCAGGAGAGAGGAGCAACGAAATGTGGTTTTGTGAGCACTTCTTTATCTCCTTTATCTCCTTTATGTTATGCACATTTTCACACAAACGGGTGCAAGGAAGATTCACACCGTGCCCTGAGTACAGAGTCTGAGCTGTGGCGACGGACAGAAGCAGCCATTCCAGAGGCCAGTGCCCCAGAGAGCGCAATCTCAGGAGCCTGCGAGGAGGAGCGGGGCAGGCAGCAGCCGAGCGGCCCTGCGAACCGGGCCCCAGGGGGCCTCCCCGCCGCGGCAGCCGGGACGCCAGCCTTCAGCTAGGTCCCGCCGCCGGCTGATGTATCCGGAGCTTGCAAAGGAGTGCTGGCACCGCCAACCGTGATCCTCGCCTCACATCCCGCATAACCCAGAATGATTTTTGACATATGCCATGCTTATTGCGGGGGGTGGGGGCGGGGAGCTCAGCTGAGGGGCCAGAAGACGGCAAAGAGAGTCTGGAGCATCCCAGCCATGAAAGTGAGGTCAGGCAAAACCGAAGCGTGCAAGAGCTTTCCTGCAGGCTGGGTTACCGCATGGGTTTTCAGAGCGAACAAAAGCCAAATGGCCAGTAGACCCACCGACTGCGGGAATTGCAGAGAGGACAGCTCGGGCAGCCGAACTGGGCTGCAGGGTGGGCTACGTCCTCCACCCTGTCTAGGGCTGTGGCTCCCGGCTGCCCACCCGTCTGTCAGTCTCAGAACATGTAAGGCTGGTGATTAGAAGACTGCAGCTCCTTAGCGGTACTCTTTGAAGCCGATTCCTGGCTCAGAGACTCTCCCTGCTGTAGAGACTGGAGCCTGCTGCAGGTTTCCTCCTGCAAGCTGCTTGCCCGGTTTTGCCTTATCTCCCGGTGTGTGTACGGCCCGCCTGCACCTAATGCATATGTATTCATTCTCCAGTACTGGGAGCCTCAGTGGGCAACTGAAGCTTAAGTGAGTGAGTAGCGCAGCAGTACTGGGGGAGATTCATTATCGGTTCATTCTAGGTTATTTGACGTGGGAGACTTTATGCAGTTTACGTGGTGAGGAGGAGGCAAAGTGACAATTGGGAACCTCTTATGACATGCAGAAGCAGACATAGGATTGCCATTTATTAAATAATAAAATATGATAGCAGGTTTTTCTAAAAAGCAGTAGGGAAAATAAATCCTGAAGACATGGGCCAGAGTCCCAGGGCTTGCTTTGGCTCCTGTCTCTGGCTCTAGCCACTTCCAAGGGGCTCCATTTCTTTAGATGCTGCTTTCTCAGCAGCAACACTATGAGGCAGGGACACTAATACAACTCCTTTGAATATGAAAAATAGAAAGAAACCCCTTTTTAATCTTTGTTTTTATGGCTGCAAACATGATTACATAAAGGAAAATCAATCCCAATGGAACACAATGGATAATACAAAGTAATTGATTGGCCTTTATCATGTTCTGTTATGATATTAAAATTACACCATAATATCAAGTGGCAGCCACTGATACATAAAGGAAACAGGAGTTGATTATGTCTAAGGGTAATCAGGTCAGGGAAGTGTGAAGATAAGACAAATAAAGTAAATACAAAAATGGAAAAAGGCTTGAAAGAAGCAAAAGGGAGTTGGTGGCAAAGAGTTTACATAATAGAAAGGAAATCTGATGTTCGGAATATCATTAAGCACTAAGCCACGAGAGACTGTCTATTTCAGCTCTGTGATTGCAGTCTGTCTCGGTTGGTGTCCCAAGCCATGGGGACAAAAGCTGAGTGACTTTAACTTCTCAGGAAGTGCAATAATCTTTTCAGAATACAGTGCCTGCAGCCTGACTGCTATGCAGCTATGGAATTTAGAAAATGAAGTAGGGAAAGCATTTTGTGTTGGTATTTTCCCAGCACTAATACCACCAGCATGGCACTATAAACAGCCACTTAGAGAACCTCCATTTGCAGCCAACTTTCAAACTGCCAGAGACCAGTGTGACTTTGTCACCCCCGAATGCCAGGGTTTGCATCCTAGTGACAAGCAGCTGAAGCAGAGCCATTGAGAAAAATTGCATTAATATAATGCCTAGTTTCATTATTCATATGTTCTTGCCTATTTTATCTTTCCACATATATTTATTCTCTCTCAATGTATATCCATATTAGCACATGCATGTTACTAATTACACTTTAAATAAAAAATAAGAGCAAATTTTAATTCCTACTGACGTTTTTCTTCTTTGAAAATACTTCTTATATAAAAATACATATATGTACTTTGTGTTTGATGAATAAACAAATATACTTAAGAATCAATTTATTAAAAATATACAAGGTATTTGTTTTGGCCTCTGTGTCAATATATAGCATGCTTCTAATTTATATTTTTTAATACAATGTTACATGTGTGTTAAGCAATCATCACAAATAACCTTGTTGTTTCACATTGACACTTAAATTATAGTATAAAAATGTCATGTCCACCAGAGTGATCCAGCTCTTTGGATAAGCAAATAATTAGGAATATAACTTAGGTGGGGTGGAATAAATCACCTTATGATCTAGGAGAATTAGAGAACTGGTTAATGGTGGCATCCTCAAGAGATGTGGAGAGTTATTTGTTTACTCAGCAGAAGAACTCTAGATATTATGGAATTGTTTCTAACTTTTCTAAATGTTGGAGAGTTGAACTCATTTGTTTATTCATTCACTTATTTGTTTTACTAATTATATGCCTATTATGGATCTAAAACTGAACTTGTCCCTGAGGTTACAGAAATGATCTCAAGGGGCATACAGGTTATTAGGAAATGCTGACATAAATGAGGGCTATCCAGAAAAAAAATCCATCTGTAAATGCCTCTGTTTTTCATATTACATGGCTGGATACTTTCTGGACAGCCCTTGTATAAACAGAGGCATGGAATGGTCCTGTTAGATAGAATATAGGTGCTACGAAACACAAAGAAAATGGAAGTCAGGAAAGGCTTCACAGAGGTTGGTATGGATGGAAAAGTACATTTCCAGATGCACAAAATGGGTAAGGGCATATCAGGCAGTATGACCTTCCCATGAATGGCCCAAAAGACACATAACGGGATAACGTGTTAGGGAATACAGGGAAGGCGAGAATGGCGTGCCAGGTGTACAGGGTATAATAGTGGGAGACTGAAAGGATGTTAGTGAGGTCCAGATTTCCAAGACTTTGTCCGCCATAGTATAATAGACTGCCCAGACTGATGTTTGCATTCAATTTGATTATTTTAAGGTGATGGCTTTTGGTATAGGATAGAGAATAGCTATGAGTAGTGACAAGAGGGGCCATCATATCATGTAGTGATCCACTCTCCTGGTAGAAGTCTAATATCCCACTTGTGCTAAGTGTGTGTGTGTGTGTGTGTGTGTGTGTGTGGGACACACTAAACAGTCATATCTTATATATCAAATGCTCTTGGCAGCCAGAGACAGAAAATGGAAACTTAGCATCTCATCTAACGAGAAGTTCAGAGGGCAGTGGCTCTTCATGTGGTCTGTCAGGGGCACAGGTCCCCTTGTTAGCCATTCTCTTAGCTGTCGACACATTCTCTTTCATGTGTTGATTTTGTCCTTGGGCTGGTAGCAATATAGCTGCGGCAGTTCTAGCAGTCTCATCTAAAGATGCAATGTCCACAGAAAAAAGGACCATCTCTCTTTTTTATGCTTTTTTCATAGAAGTGAGGTATCTTTTCTCAGAAATTCCCAATAAGTCTCCCCTTATGTTTCACTGGCTGTATTAGATCAAATGCTCATTCTTTAACCAATTTCCAGTAAGGTTGTACAACAGACTTTGAAGAGTCAACTACTATGCGTGTCCTGTTCTTCTTTATGGATCTTCAATTTTGATCTTGCATCTTCCCTACTGAAAGGATAACTTCTAGGTGGTTCTGTAATAGGCATTAGATTATTCCATGTCCTTCTGTGCACAAGTATGCTTCATTTCTTTATCAAACTCAAATTAAATCTGTTTTATCCTCATCTAAAAGATTTGATGAGATGTCTTTTATCAGTCATACTGTTCATGGATTTCTTTCCCTCTCTCATGCTAATGGATGGGGATCATGGTATTTCACAGATTTAGAAGATACAGGGAAGCCCTGATCCCCAGTCCAGGATGCCTTACTATTGTGCTCCTTGCCCAGGCCTCTGAAGTCTTCTCCAATGTGGTTTACTTTCCCAGAACCTGTAAATTTCATTCTATTGTCAGGCCCTGGAAAACCAAGATCTCTCTGATATGGAGGAGGGGGTGCCTTTTCCAGAAAAATTCAGAGCAATTATCTCAGTGGGTGTACTTGGGCCTGCTAGTGTATGCCAGAGGCCATCTCCACCTGACAACTTCTCCCTGGACCTTGAGAACTCAAATAATTGGTGACTCTTCTTAGGGATGCAGGAGGTAGACAGGGCTGTCATTTCAGCTCTTCCTGATGAGCATAGCGCCAGACAACTAAGACACTATCCATTACTCAATTGTCCATTCTGCAGCAGTAAGTGTTCTTAAATGTTCTGAGATAGTGCATCAGTGTATCAAAGGAGTAAACATAGTTATCCTGAATCAGCCTGAGTCTTAATTGGTCTCAGAGAAAGTCTGAATTTTGGAGGTTTTCTAATCCTGTATATCCAATATTCCCTGCTTCTATTTCATTTGCTCCCCAAATTCTCCCCTGCCCCCCCTCAAAAAAAAACAAACCCATTTTCCGAGTTTACTGATTTCAGGTGAGATTTAGTGAGAGATGATCTGATTGATTAATTCACCCCAAGCATGAACAACTGACAATCCTAATTAAGGTGATAATCTTACCAGGACTCTTTAAAATTTAAAAGAAATATCTTCTAACCCAGATGTATCAAACTCTAATGGTGGAATTTCAGGCAATACAGGGAAATATAATTATTGAGGTGTGATCTCAAATTCACAATGTATATTTGAATAGCACCTTTTCCAAACCTCTTTTGTAGAATATTATACTTTAATAGTCTGCCGAGGGACATTTTTCCCTCCAAAACAGTGACTTCCTTGAGGGCAAGACCATGCCTCATTTATTGTTTTATCCTCAGCCCTTTGCACACTTCTTATCACAGAGCAGCTTAATGTTTTTTGATGGTTGCTTAAAGCATCATTTTACAATTCAACTGTTACATGGGCTCGGGGGAAATGGAAAAGAAAATGAAGAGTTTGCTTTTTCCTTTTAAATCCACTAAATAATCCATATTTCCCTAATCTTTTACTGCACTGATATTCTTTCAACTTAAGTTTGGAACTGTCTTAATATTCCCATAATTCCCTTAAAATGCAGAATTCCTATCTGGATGTATAAGAGACCATTTGAGAAATTCCCATAGTTGTAGGTTTCACACATTGGATTCATGTGTCAGAGGCCATAGCTTGCCTCCTACCTCCTTTGGAGCCCATATGTGTTTCATAGATATTTCTTCTAGGTGAGATTTCTGAATTTCCTGTGTCATTTTTCTAGATAGCAAAAATCCTCTTTCAGCCCAAGCCTGTGGTTCAGGATTAACTGTTCAGAGGTTCATTCCCTTTGAGCTGGAATAAGATTATAAGTACATGCAGGTTCTAGCAATAATTCTTACTCATTCTTTAGCAGAAATGACACTCCTGATAGGTGAGCCAGCAGTAGGACTTCAAATGTTCATTCTCCTGGCCTCACTTGAAAACAATGTATGTTTGAAAGTTTCATGTTATAAATGAATCATCATTATATTGTCTGCCCAACATCCTTTTCTTTCAGCAGTTGTTCATTACAACCTAGTGAAGATGTTCGTCACAAGCAATTATCTCCCCTGCCATGATGGTGGGCATGTGACTCAACCTGGGCCAATCAGTTTACTCCTCTCTGCTTTTGTGTTTGTTCCATAGATGTACTCATGACCTAGATTTAACCAATCAGAGTGATCTTCAAGAATTTGACTAAATTTGTTAGGAAAGGGGCCCTGACTTCTCATTGTAATTAGTTATAAAGATGACAGAAGCTTTGAGTCGATTGACTGGAGACTACTTTTGCTACTCAGTACAAAGAAACTACCATGTGCAAAGAGAAAGCAGAACCAAGAGATGGATGGATGAAGGGAAGGAAGGAGAAAGGGAGAAAGAGAGAAGCACTGATGAGAATGTCTGAGGACCTGAATCCAGCTATATTAAAAAATTTGAAAAATTCTCTTTTAAGTTAATTTTAATTAGGTTTCTATAAATTTCATCAAAAAGGCTCCAGGTAAACAAATATGTTCTCAGTTTATTGATACAAATACAAATTATAGAAGCTTTACAAGATAAAGGTACATTCATTTTTAGCCATTTAAAAATATATTTAGAAATCTGCCATTAAAATCCATTGAACTGCACATTATCAAGTATTAACTTTGAACAAATTAAAAAACATAGTCTGTGTTTCGTGCCTACAAATGTGCATGACATTATTTAACCCTAAGAGCAGTCTCTATGGTTAAGCTTTCATGAATGTTCAACTAATTCAGGAGCCAATGACTTCTAGGGAATTCAACTAAATAACCAACTTTATAAGCAACAAAGAAGAATTGAGAAAGTAAACAAACTGTTTCAGGAAAATAACATTATACTCCATTTAAAATTATCCAAGGGAGAGAGAACAAATTATACAGAAAATAAAATAGGTGATTTTTTTGTGTGTGAACAGGCATTGGTAGCTTGAGAAATGTCCCAATTCTTTAGCATGCTGTTTGGGTACCACTTCCTCTGAGAAACCCTCCTTCATGCTACCCAGTACCTACACCAAACTGGACTTGCAGGTTTACATCTTGATTCCTTAACTAGACAATAGCATTTTGAGTTCAAAGACAGTCTTGTTCATTACTACATGCATCTTGTCTAGCTCATTGCTCAACAGCAGCTCCATTCCCAAGACACACTGAATAAAGTCAAGGCACGTTGTCTGCTGATCATGTCACAGGGTTGGCTGTATGTAGGATCTATGTTCTGGGTGCTTTGTCCTCTGAGGCCAGCTGCTGCTCTCTCTTGATCATCCACCATCCCTTTTATGTTGATTATTAGGCTATGTTACTTACATTTATTATATAGGTGCCTCTGCCAGAGTCCAAGGCTCAGAAGAAACATAATCGCAAGGGGGAGTGTATGAAGATTTCTTTATCTGACCATAGCTTCTTCTTTCCTTACATACATATATGTTGAACTGTTGTTGTAAGACTTGGTTTCCAGGGTTAGAGCAAAAGAGTATTCTAAATGTGCCAAAAATGGTGTTAGTTAGTTATAGGCTTAATTTCACTTAGTTCTCCTAATGACCCTGTAGTATTATTATTTCCATTATACAGATGATCAAATAAGGCTGAAAGCAACTTTCCCTAAAATAAAAGCTCACAGTCAACCAGGATTTAAACTTAGTTCTAACTTCCTAAATCATTTTTTTGCACAACATTACTTATAAGAGTAATTTGAATCCTAGAATTTTTCAAGCAAAAAAAAATTGTTTTAAATGACATATTCCTTAATTCTAAAAAGGAGTGCTTTATAAAGTGAATTTAGTTATACTCATCTCTCAATTATCAGCTATAGGAAGGTTATGGGGAAGGCAGATAACCTGCAAAAAGTTTATGTGGATAAAATTCATAAATAATATGGAACTAATTGGAATCTGCCATCAGACTGTACTCTCAGCTACAAAAGGAGACTGGTTGTAAGTGAGGTGTGATGATTACCAAGTTAGGTCAACTTATGCTTCCAGAGTTTATGGCAAATCATTATTTACCACCTGGAATTTTTCTCTAAGAAATTTCACTTACTTGATTTCCTGTTTACTTACTCTGTTGCTTCATAAGGTTACATCTACTTAAAAAATAACTTCTGGGATACTATTTGAGGGAGAAACACAGCCTTATGTTAGTCCAGAAGGAATACAAAAGTTTATCTAAACACCAGCTTAATCCATAGTAGAAAGCATTATGTCTATTCGTCATGAGAAAGTCTGAGAGAGCAGAATAAATATTGTGTGGAAAATCCAGAAGGGACCTCTGTCATAGAGTCTAAATTATGAGGTGTTTCCAGGAAACATGTATTTTATCCCAGGTCAAGTCCAGCTGGGGTTGAAAAGGCAGTCTCCAATGATTTGACATTTCCCTGATACCTTCTGGAGGAAATATTCAGGTTCCTAGAGGGGAGTATGTTTTGGGCTGACAGCTCATGTCTATTTTCAAGGCACCATTACCTATGGCAGGTGATGAAATACTCTGTAAGTTTTGATATAGTGAAGGTTGGAATAATTCAAAAGGGTCTTGCTCTCACAGGCTGCGATTACTGAATTTTCCATGAGTCTTTACAGAACCCTGATGTGCACACACACTCAGACAAACATAGAGAAACACTCACACCCACACCCATGTGTGCATGTATGTGTACACCCTCACACATGAACATATGCTCTCATACACACATGTAGATACTGCTAGTTTCTTAACACCTTTAAAATGTCTTTCCATTTTGGTGCTTTATAATAGGAATAACATTGTAAAAATATTAAACTACATATTTTTTTCTCTTAAATCTTGTTCCCTTGAAGTGTTCCACCTCCAAGGTTGAATATGAATCATGTGACCACCAGGAAGTTGTGTGTGGGTTTGGGGATGTACTCTCCAGAACAAAGAAATCAAAACTATTAATATGATTGTTAAGGATTGAATGTTTGGGTCCCCTTAAAATTGATATGTTGAAACTCTTATCTCCAACGTGGTGGTATTTGGAGATGGGGCCTTCGTAGGGAAATGAGGTTACAAGGGTGGAGCTTTAATAGGGTTAGTGCTCTTATGAAAAAGAAACAAAGTCCCTCTGTCTGTCTGTCTCTCTTTCTCCCTCTCTCTCTCTCTGATACAATGCAAAGACTGCCATCTGTAAACCAAGAAGATGAGTCTTACTAGGAACCAAACTGACCAGCTGCTTCATCTTGGACTTTCTACCCTCTACAACTATGTGAAACAAATGTTTGTTGTCTTAGCTATCTATTCTCCAGTAATTTATTACAGCAGCCTGAGCTGACTAAGACAATGATAAAAAGGATGTCCTGGTTATGGAGATAGAGAAATAAGCAAGATTGTGTCTTCTATCACGTAGGATAGTAGAAAAAGAAAAGGCGGAAGAAGAAAAATGAATGGTAAGACCAGTCTGAGCTCTGTTCTAGATCTAGGAGGTCACTTATATTCACCAGACCTCAAAGTATCTTCGGGTTTGGCTAGTGAGACCCAATTTTGGATTCGGTCATCAAAGGAGATAGCCTAACTCTTTAAGGACTTTGCTGATTACAGCTGTGCATTTCAAAGGTGAACACAGTGGGATGTCCGGCCTTGGTCCTACCAAAGACTAGATCAGTCAGCCTGTCATGAATACCTGCGTAGGGTCCAGCATGAGATCAAGAGCCTCTCCATCCCCGAATCATGTGGATTGTAACTTATCTCCTGTATCCAAGCATCATCTGATGAAAGAAGAGGAGAGAGGAAAGAGCAGTTCCAATAGGTAGCATACTTTGAATTGACTAGAAAATTATCCAAGACCAAGAAACCCAGAGGAGCTGAAACACCACTAATAGACAAATTTAAAGTTAAAGACTGTTGCTCCTCACCCTTCAGCTATTCATCAGGGTGGGAACTTGCAAGAAAGATTCCAGACCTTGTAGAAAATAAACTTCATTTTCTTTGCCTATCTGGAATGTTAATTTTGACCCTAGCAACATAAATAATACCTGTAGCATAACTTTGGGATCTCTGCTAGGACACATATCATCTTCTGAGACTGTCATTCTATGGGCCAACGAAAAGTATCATTAAGGAAAACTTATCAAGGCACAAATGTCTTGCTTCTTAATTTAACTTCAACTGCCTCCCAAGTTTGGTTGGTCCTTGTTCAGAAAATGAAAAATGCCTTTTGGCCTACATTCCCCTGCATAGATAAATATCCTAATTGCACCATTACAAGCTGGTACATAAATCTGTGTCAGGTTTCTCATAATATTGTATCTGTAAATGAGATCTTGAAGGTATTGTTCTTCCTTTCACCTGATGACAGAACAGAACGCTTCATTGAAAAATGGTAAAGAAGGACGATTGAGTTCAATTCATCCTGAGCATTTGATTTTGAATGTTTTAGGGGAAATGGATTCAGAAAACAGAGCAGAGTTTTCAAACACACCAAGAAAACTGGATGAAACATCTGGAAGAGTCCCTATGAGATAGAAAGCATGTCATATATAAGAAGGGCAAGAACAATCTCTCAATCTTCATGTTTTTATAGTGTCTTGACGGCAGTGGAGAAGCCAAGTCGTCAGCAATCTGTGGGTGTTAAATTGGTCCTTGTTATTATAATAACTGGTATTACTTGCCAAACTTTTGAAAATTCTTAAAACAGGGAGAAAATGAAATGTTATATCCCCAATACTCACCTCATAAAATTAATGGCATTCAGAAAAAAAAAATAAAGCATCTACAATATTTGAATTAGGAGTTCATAGATTTCACCCAAACCTTGTTTTTATTGTGGCTCATTTTTTTCCTGGCAGGGTATTTACTAGAATTAATAAGAAGGCTTTGTATTTATTAACATATTTATTCTGAATAGCTCAGAACCTCCACAGACATTCTAGTATTTCTCACAACATCTCTGTAAGGTTTTTGACGAGAGGATAGGTATTATCCCTGTTCAACCTGGTCTAGGAAAAGAAACTGTTTGCAAATGTAATTTATAAAAAGCACCTCTTGGGCTGAAATCTAAATTCCTACAAGGAATTCTCTCTTGGGAATGTTTTCCTCCCTTTCCCCTTTAATTTAAAGTATGAGACTGTCATTTCTGTCATTAGTTATTGCAGGAACTTTTTCTTCCTCAGACCAAGGTCAAAAGTTTCCCGCTGTTAAGTCTATCCATGAAAGTGCTTGAACATACACATCGCTTATCATGCATATTTATGCTGCACAAGTATTAGAGTAAACCATAAGAGGGATGAATTATTAAGGGCAAAGTAAGGCTGATGAAATGCTATTAGTTTGGGTATTTGACTGATTTGTACTTTTTTATGAGCTTACGTGAAATCGTTGAAGGCAAAGGAAACAAATTTGGTCTTTCTGCTAAAGCTAATTCCTCAGGAATGATAAGTCTTAGGAATCGAGAATGGAAAGAATATATATATGAATCTGGATATACGTATATATGAATCTGTACACACACACACACACACACACTCTCTCTCTCTCTCTAGTGAGTGGTTACAAGAAACGCACAAGAGCTTCTACTCTGTATTATCAGGTTGCCTGTATACTATGCTAAGTGGGGCTTCCACTGGTCCCTGGATCTTCTGTAGATGTTCAGTTGCATTGGATATTTTTTAAAACACAAGAGTTCATATTTACTTTAAAGGTCACTTATACTCAACAAAAGCCTGTCTGGAATGAAGGCTCATTTCTAGATCTTTGGATCCAATGTGGAAGGTAAATTGTCATTTCAATCCCCAAGTGGCTTCTTAGAGGTAAGTCTTCTTCCATGTTAAATAGGCTCAATTGCTTGGTGCTTAAGGGTCTTTATGCTTTATAAAGGCTGAAGCCAACTTTATTGCAGGCTGAGATTCTTGTAAACAAGCCCCAGTAGATTTAAATGAAAAATGGTCCAGTTATCTGCTTCCTTTTGTGGGGACTCCTCTCTGCTTCGGGCTGGCTGGATAGAGAGACTGGGAATGCTCTGGTCTGTTGTGGCAGTTTGTTTTAATTGGTGCAAAGGGGTGGCAAACCTGGAAAGACCCACAGAGGGAGATGATTTTCTTCATCCTCTTAGTAAACGTCTGTGAACTAGGGCCTACAATAAAATTGTGTCTGTGGAGATTTGGGAATGAGAACAGGAAGATGAGAATGAGTCAGTTAAAAGGTAGGGGGTGGAATTTATCTAGAGATCTGAATTTTATGCTCAGGAAGAGAAGGCCAAAGTCTAATTTCCCTGGCTGCTAGAATTCTGTCTGTGCTGTTATCTCTTGGCTATTTTCCTTTCTGTGATGAAGAAGCTGTAAATTGTCAAAAAAAAAATCACCAACTAAAATAAATATGCCATCAAAAGTCATGAGGTGGAAAAGGCTTCACTCTTCAATTTTTGCATAAAGGAAATCAGAATCCTTTCTTTTAAAATTGTTGATGTTATTGTCATCCAAAGAGAGCAAAAACTCATTCCATTATGCTCTTTAGGAAAACAACAACAGCAACCAACTTATTGCTTGATGTGATTTGATTCTTAAAATTATTTTCATATACTGACAGATTCAAGACGTCCAGGGTGGGAGCACCAAGTACACACTATACAACCAAACTAAAATAGAGTCATTTATGTCAGAGACAAAATGGAACTCGTTAACACAAGTGCAAAAAGGAAACAAGGTAACCTCACTGGAGTTACAACTCTTCAGAAATCAGTAGAGGGCACCAGCCATTCCCCAAAGGCCAAGTCTGCTCACGCCACCCCTGGACTTTCTTGTTCCCTTGACTCATGATGCAATTCAGGTCAGGTTATCCCCAAATTTTTCACTTTGGCATATTGATTATTTTGAATTAAAGTAACCTAAGAAACAGCTGGTATGAGAAGAGCACTCTGAAAGCTGGAAATACATTCACCACGTGAAGGGTACCTCCTTATACCTGGAGGGTGGAAGACATTCTTATCTCCAGAGGCAGGAAATTCAGGGATGAGAGAGATGTATAGACTAACTTTGTTACTTCGTCAATTCTTCACAAATAATCATTTTGTTACCAACGTGAAGGGAGAGGCTGATAGAAGGAAGTATACCAGGGCGACTGAAGGGATGACGACTCTGGTTCCTCCCTTCCCCCATCCACCCAGCCCCTACTTTCCACTTCCTCCCCACCTCCCCACCTCCCCTCCTCCCCTCCTCCC